>JAHWFO010008291.1:870016-892693 GCA_023313115.1 Rhysida immarginata
TCTCTCTCTCTCTCTCTCTCTCTCTCTCTCTCTCTCTCTCTCTCTCTGTCTCCCTCCTTACTTAATTGAAGTTAATAACGATTCAGGAACAACACTCCCAAGACTATTGGATTCTGTATCGATTTTTAAGGGATGATAAATAAAATCCAGGACGACTTCCGTCCAAAAGGAGAAACTACTCTTTGCCAAAAAACACAAGATTGAGCAAGAGTCATTTCAGCATTCATTCGTTTACATCCGCCTCAACCGAGATTTCGAAATGAACTTAAGAATACGTGCAAATCATTCGTACAAGAAGACAAATCTTGTCCATTGTCCGTTCACCATTTTTCATTCTCTCTTGCAGAATGTGCTAAAAGTCATCGACCGACGGCGCACGCGTACAAAACGACTGAATAAATCTGCATCGTTAATTAAGTAAAGTGGTGTAGCTAGGCCGTAGTGCTAATAGAATAAATGAGAAACCATTTGTTAAAGCACTTTTAAGTAATACAAGTCAGTTTTAATTCGATTTTATTTAGTTTCCCAATTCTAAAAATCTGTGGAATGGAACAAGCAAAAAGGGGGAACCTCTAATCCACAAGGAGAAATGAAATACCGCTAATAAAGATATTTAAAATAAGCGCAGGCGAAATACTGGTTTCCTTCGATGTTAGTTCCCTTTTTCCGAGTGTTCCTGCTGACGTCACTATGGGTTACCTTAGAAATTTCCTATCTTCTTCCAAACTTGATCCCGAAAAAGTCAATGAGCGTTTAACTGAGGTATGAATGTTTGAAAATTTCTTTCAATTCAATTTCAAATTTTATAAGTTGACTTCGGGAACGCTATGGGTTTCCTACATTCATCGAAACCCACCAACAATCATGACTATATGATGAACGATCCCGTTCACTGTCCTATAAACATACTGCCTTTCACGTTATGATCCACCGCCTTCTTAACGTTCCTCTATTCGATCAAAGATACCAAACTGAATTGAGTACCATTAAATCTATAGCAAAGTTGAATGGCTTTTCCGATAACATTGTCGACAATTTACTCCGTAGGCATAAGCTTCTTTTAAGTAGAAAGGATTCCACGAAGTTAACTTCAGAGACCACAAGCCTTAAATTTATTACTAGTAGTATTGATTATGATCCGCAATTAACTAAGGGCCTGAAAAAGATTTTTAGCGCTTGCAACTTAAAGATTGCATTGGAAACATTTTGAAAGCACTCTTAGTAAATCCTAACGATGCCATTCCACCTCTGGAAAAGTCGGGAATCTATCTATTTCAATGTGATTTTTGTGATAAAAACTGTGTTGGCCAGAGCTCCAGAAATTTTATTAAAAGGTGGAAAGAGGATTTAGCTGATAAATAATGGTAAAAACGAAAACACTAATCCACATCAATTCTTTTTATTTCCTCAGATGCGCATTTCGGATTTCACAAATCCTTCATCAGTGAGTGAATACAATGGTCGACAATCGAACAGTGAAGTGAAAAGAAGACGCGAGTGGTCCAGCAGCCAAGCTCACTTTGCACGCTCGCCCAAAGAGTAAACCAGAGAAGGTACACTGAACTGGGTGAGAAGCCTGATGAACCTCTTAAGTCCTCCAGAGAAGAAGTCCCCAGAAGGGACGAGAGTCAGATTGTGGATTAACGAATAGAGTCCCCAAAAATCAGCAGGATCTAAAAGATCCAATAGTTGGGGAATGCGGCCTTGTTAACGTCATCAAAGCAGACATCCAGGATATGGCGCGGTCTTTGAAACCTGAGGGGATTCTTTACAACGAGTGGATGGTCCAGAAAACCAGAAACCAGAGTATTTTCATGATTTTCCATCTTGGGTAGCATGTTCTTTATAAGTGTCTGGACAAAGGTGCCTATGTGGGTCATCCCCAAATCGTCATAGATAGAGTGGTTGTTGGCAACTCTTCTGTCAAGTTGGGCAATGGATGGGAGAGCAACATTTTGGAAGGTCTGGAGATCCTTCCACCTAGTTTTGCAAATAGAAGCCCAAGCAGGCATACCATGAAGCAAAATAGTACGAATCACAACCTTGTATATCAAGAGTTTGTTATCTACACCAAGAGCGCTGTTTCGCCCCAGAAGTGCAATCAAACTGAACTTCGCTTTCTTTGCCTTGTTGAGCGCGTATTGGACTTGGTCCTTCCAGTTTAGCTTGGAGTCGATCATGACACCAAGATATTTATAGCGTTTTACCCACTCAAGTTTCTTGCCAAATAAGAAAAGGGGCTTTGGAAGGTTTTTGCATTTGCGAGTGATAAACATGACCTTGCACTTTTTGACATTCAGCTTTAATCGCCGCTTAGTGAACCAGCTCTCGCACTGATGTAAAGCTTTTTGTAGTCGAGTGATGACATGTGCTGGGTTTCGTGCCCAGGTCATGATGGACCCGTCGTCAGCAAACATGTAAAGATTACACTTTGCAAACTTGGGGAAGTCATGGATAAAGAAGTTGAATAAGGCTGGCCCCAATACAGAGCCTTGGGGTACACCAGCATTTACATCGCATGGTTCAGACAAGGAGTCCCCAACCTTAACACGAAAAGTCCTCTTTGACAGGAAGGAGCGAACCAGAGCAATTAGATTGTCAGGGAACCCGTAGGTAATCATTTTGTAAATGAGCCCATCATGTCAGACTTGGTCAAAGGCATCGAGGAAAACGAGACCACCAAACAGAGAGGTTGAGCGGACCGTTTAAATCAGCAACGAGCCTCCATAACTGAAGCTGACAAGAGTGGCCTGGACGGAAGCCAAATTGCTCACTACGAATGAGGTTGTTTGCCTCGCAGTACTCGTTGAACCTCTTGAGTATAGCGCGCTCAAAGACCTTCGAAAGCATGGGCAACAAGCTAATGGGCCTATAACTTGTGGGAAGAGCAGGATCTAGTCCAGGTTTAGGAATGGTGATGATGACTGAGTCCTTCCAGGCACTAGGGAAATGGCCGCTAAGCCAGCAGTCATTCATGACCTTAGTGATGATGCAGATAACACTGGGAGGCAAATTCTTGAGAGCACTGTTGGTAATGGTGTCGATGCCGGCTCCCTTTTTGCTTTTCAGGCGCTTTATGATGTCCAATATCTCAGAGGTGCCAATGACATCAGGAGAGCCAAGAGCGCGCTATGTGTGGCCATACCTATCACACACTCCTTGACCTCACGAGTGATATTGACCAGATCATCCTCTTTGGGCGTAGAGAATTGGCTCATCAGTGAATCGGCGATAATTTGTGCTTTGCCCTGGTCATTGCTAATGAAATCGCCACCCTCTGTAAGCAAAGGAGGGAGAACAATAGTCCTGTTGCTTTTAAGGGCCCTGACCATACTCCAGAGAGAGTTATCCTGGACGGACAGACTTTTAACTTTGTCGTTCCATCTTTGATTCCTTAAATCCTTAATCTGATCACTTACCTTGCGGGATAGCCTGTTGTACTTCGTCTTGAAGTGGAGAAACCTGGTACGCTGCCAAAGTCTTCTGAAGTGGTTTTTTTCGTGGATGAGTTGCCTGATGGAGGGAGGAAGTTCCAGATGGTCTGGCCGCTTGCAATACACTGGAATAGCACTAGCATTTGTAGCCATCTTGATGGAGTGAGTGACCTTTTTGATATTTTCGTCAATGTCACTGCTGGTGACGGGATCCTGATAGGAAATGTTACTGTCGTTCATGAAAGTCCGGGCACGTGAGATCAGGAGGTCTCGCGGGCCATCCAATTTTTCCTCGACGTCCGATTCATTTTCGTTTAAAGATCTCGTTAAGAAACTTTCGTACATCCAGGAAGAGAGGCATTATCTTTCTGTCGTATAGTTCGTCAAAGTCTTCGCGTAAGAACCTTATCATAAAGAAGCTGAAGGTAACTATTAACCTTTTCTTGAAAACAGAAAGTTCGATTGGGATTGTCGAAAGTCAGTACTTCCCAAACCGTAGTGCCAGGACTTTAATCATCGTGTTCAATCTTCAAAACTGCACTAGTCTGTCTCAATTATCGTCAGTCAATGCGTTTAATAGATGACGGGAATACTAATCGAGCTTCATATCCTTCAAAACCTTATGGATACATTATTTATGGATTTGTAGGAATGCTGATAAACGATGTACATATTTTGATCTTTCTGGCGATGATTCCCAGTGAACTACCCCGCGTTCGCACTTAAGAGCGATCGCAAAGTGGGCTCCGTGATTGATTGGGCCATATCGTATCTTTACGTCATGAAGGAGTGCGGATAAAAATATAGTCCCTTTTAAAATGACTTCATTAGAACTTGGACTATTTTAAAAAGATTAATTTAACAAGTCCCAGAAATTAATGGATTAATATAACTCTCAATAAAATACCAATGTAATTTTCCAATATTACATTGTGCCTGGAGAAACGGTGTGCGTTTATGTGTCACGCTCATTTCTAGATGCCTGAAATTAAATCGACCAACCCCAGAGCTCATTACGCGGTCCCTCTTGATTGCTAGAAATTGCTGAGTGCTAGTATTACAACAAGAATGGTGCCCAGCTACTATTGCAGCATTTGGAATACCAGTGGTTTATTTTAAATCTTACTAATACCTTACAACTTACACCATATAAAGCATATTTAACTTGCAGCCTGAGTGATGGTCGCAGAAATGGTAACTGTTATAAAGGGATAGTCGCGATGCAATATCCTGGTTAATTATTTCTGCTGGCTGATTCGTTAGGTTTATGGGCCCGTCAACACCTAGGTCTTTTTGAGCCCTTTCACATGACTAATATCTTCACACAACCCAGGATGATTATTATCTTTAACACATTCCGGGAACAAATTCAAACATCCATGCCCATGGCGGGATTTGAACCCGCAAACGACGGATTCGAGCAAGCTTACGCCCCCGCGCCTCCTTATTTCTGCGACACCTTTGTATTACAAAAACGTATACTTTAACTCATAAATATCATGCTTGTATATCTTAATTACTGCATGGTTCAATGCACCACCTTGATAACATAAACTTCGTATACTTAAATTCAAGCAAATGTTAATTATGGAATAAATGACTGTGGATATTTTTAAAAATTTAATGAAATTCTTATTAACTTAAAGTTAAGCAGATAATGAATTTAAAATCTTGAAGATTTATGGCTATTTGATGGTACTCCGTTAATTATTAGAGACGACGGCCTTCAAGAGTAATATATTACTGGATCTCAACAAAATCGATAAAGCGGTGTAGGCCTGTTTGGTGTTGCTGAGAGAAAAAAATTCATTGTCGTGGTAATTATCTTGTAAAATTGGAAGCAGTTGCCATAAGAAGGTTAGAACATTGGAATGTGTCACCCATTAAGATTCGTAACAATTGGTAAAGCGTGAAACTGTTTTTCCAAGAAGGAGGGAAAATTAGCAGAAAATACGAAACAAGATTGCCTCATCAAGAGGGACGAGAAGTCGATAGCCGTCAAGAGATAAGCGGCTTCGATATCGAGATAGGGCGAGGTCTTATTTTCTGCGTAAGATTAATTTGACGCGCCAGAAAAACAACAACCCCAGTATGCCGTTTTGAACAGGGGCTCCGTTCAATTTTTTTTTCGATATAAGAGGAAATGTTTTATTTTTAATTAGCTAGGATTATCAGAAGATACTTTTTTAAAATAATTATCGAAAGTTTTCTACTTTAAACTCATAGGAATAATCGAGAAGATTTTAATTTTTACACATCTCTTATGCAAGGTTTTTTTTTGGAATAAATTATGTCATTCGTGATTTAAGAGCGTTTGATCCTTTCCCGTATAATTTAATGAGATTAATTTTTTTTTTTTGTATTTTTTTTTCATTCCAGAGTGTAAATGTTTATCCGGAACATGAACTGACAACGAACGGTTGGCGAACGGTTGCCATGGCTGCGACAAGGTTTCACTTCTACTTGGATTTCGTCAATAGAGTCGTCGGATTATCTTGCTGCTGTTTATCAAGTGCCACATTCTCGAATTCAAGATTATATTTCTAATCTGTTTAATTAATGAACGTGGATTTTTAATTAAGTAAATCTGATTCATCCTTTACGACGAAACAATGTAGCAAATCAAATCAGGAGAACTGCAATTTTTGTCTAGCTTGCAGTCTTGTTAAATGCTTTCATTTTTAGAAAACAGGAGATTTTCAGGAAGTTAAATTATAAATTTCATTCGTGTATCAAAAATGAATTTTTACTTCAGGTTTGCTCGTAAAACCATCATATGGTGAAGGGCGAAGAAACGCACGGACCAGAGCAGTAGATGAAACGAATAACTTTACCTCCTTTCAAAACTTTATTAAATCTTTCTAATTTCGTTTTAATGTATAAAATAGCCAATAAAATACACGCAATTTGGAATTTATTTTTCTTTCTTTCAAAACGCTCTAGGGATTTTTCTTATTTAGTTCCCCTCTCATATAGCTTTTTCATAAATATGAAAAAGAAAATAAACCGTTCACTGATCCCTTAGCTTGGCATTAAACATTACCTCGACGGTTTCCGAATTGATCGGGGAATAAACAGAAGGGATCACGACTGATGAACTGGACTGCATGACAAAGCAGAAAACGCGGAGAAGTCCCGCGGTGCTGGGCAACCTCCGCCGCTTAATGGCAGAATAATTCCGACCCAATAAATCAATTGACGTGAAATTAATTTCGAGAGCACATAAGCGGAAGCAAAAAGAACCTCCCTTCTCCCCAAAAAAACAGTTGCGCATGCTTAAACAAGATCTATATTGATAATTTGATATGCTGAGCAGGAGCCTTAAGGGTTTGACGGCAACAATAAACTTCAAAAGAACGAAATATCGACTTGGTTACAATGCCAAAAGAAAAACTCATTCCATTTCCAAGTTTCAAATCTTCAATATTTATAAAGGGCTAATTTCCTTTGGAATTAATTTCTTTTTGAAAATATGACTTTTTTCAGATATTTGGCATTTGCAGCTTCATTTACGATTGTTAGCGTTATTAATTCCTGAAGCTTAATTGCTCATTAAAATCAACTTTATTCTCCTAATCCAAAAGAGGACATAAAATTGTTAATGACTAAACAAACTAAATTTGAGAAAGCCCTTTAAAGATGAATAACAATGGCTCATTTTATTAATGCAGAGAAAGTCTATTGGGCAACTTAGCAATAGACTAATTGAAAAAATATCCGAATTTTTAAGCTTAATGTTGTTATGTCATATGAAAGAACAATTTCTGTTATTTTCCACCAGTTCATTCTTTTAACCAAGTTCTCATATTCACAACAACATTTCGTATGCGTGTACCAATAACTTTTTGGTAATTCCAATCAGCTCGCTAAAGAATATAGTAAACTGTTCAAATAATACAGAATAATTCAAAAATAATACAAGATAATTCAAAGTAAAATCGAATTACTCACTCTTGACCGAACATCACACAACGATAACAGTGGTCAACAGCCGAAATGCTCACGAAATCAAATTAGGTGTTTCTTGTAGAATTTTTATGCAGATTACAAAAATGAAAACGGGATTTTTCTATCCTGCACCAGTTTTAAGATTACGCCTAATTAGAAATTGGAAATATTTAATTATTAACTTTTGTTTTCCCGCGCTGCGTTCATAAAAGTTATAAAAAGGGGGAATGGACAGTGCACAAAAGACCATGATTTGCTCATGAAGGGGCATGAGGCTTATAAACTATGTTCTTCTTAAATGCTCATAAGATGTGCTTATTACGTAAAACACTATCCCCTGTTAAGTAATTTCAAATGCGTATGTTTTAAAATGCGGCAAACAGTTAAACGTTCAGCTTTCAGCATATAAGACCCGTTTTGCCGAGGACTTTCTTTTGACTGTGGCATCTGGAAGGTCCCGAAAGAGGGTCCAGCAGCTAGGGGTCCATTTTCCCTGGCCATTGTAGAAATGTCCCGGGGACGAGCCTTTCTCCATGTTTATCATTAACATCAACAAGGTTGGCAGGGAAAAAAAGTCCAAGTGGGAGTGCAGGAAATGAATCTTTAGTGACATATTGCATCCCAGTTCATAAAATGCTTGCAGAAGCTTATCAACAAATTCGGCGTAATTGGGTTCTTAGTTCTTTCCCAAGAACCTGTGCGCTACAACTTTCAAAGCGGTTAGTTTCATTGGGTTAACGCAATTTCAAACCCATTATCAGCGATTAGCTTCCTTTATATTCTGTTTCAGATGCTGCAATCTCGCGCCCTACCTGTCCATTGCCTTTACAGAGTTTTCGCTAACTTTTACAGAATCTTTGCAGAACTTCCGTCGTGTCACCAACGGCTGGATCAAATCGAATACTAGTAATGTAAAGGCTTAACGAACAGAAATAACATAATATTTCCGTACGTTAAAGTGAAACATTTAACATTTCTTCTTATGTAATTACAGATGAGGAATGTTGTTATTAGGTTCGAATAAATGGTCTTAATTTTTACATTATTCTTTTTGAATCAGCCTATACTCTCTTTGCTGTTACATTTCTTCCCTTAATAATTGGTATTGTTATCTAAAATAGTGTTAACGGTACAGTCTTCATGAACTGGGTAATTTCCCTAAGTTCATGATAAGGCAGATTTTGATCTGTATATCCTACAAAATAAAAGAAGATAATTTCTACATCTGATATATTTTGATAGGAAAAATTTTTTTGTAACATACTATTTATTTATAATTATTTTTCAGTTCGTCTGCTTATCTGTTTGTCTTTCTAGGTCTTTCCTTTTATTTGACTCAAGTTTAACTGCGCATTCCTTCGAGAGCTTCTTGTGGTTGTTCCATTCATCGTGTGTTTACCGATAAAGTTAAAAGGAATAATTCCATTAAAAAATCCAAGCGGGAAAGAAAGAAAACTAAAGATTCCTTGTTTTCCTTAAAATGTGTGCGACAAAAAGATAAGAAATATAACAAATGCAATATTCATTGTTAATTCAGTCATTTCAATTGTTAAAAAAATGAAATATACTGGTGCGTAAAAGCACTTGCTGACAATGAGGCAAAGGTTTTATGAAATTCAAGCGAGGGTATAAGAGGAGAGGGATATAAATAATTTAATAATGTGGATAATTTTGACCGCGTTTGATAGTACTAACACTTAAAATGTTTTGTAAATAACAAACACATCTACGGAAAATGAACTGGAGCGCATCCACTATAAATGAGCACGTATTAACATTTTGCTTTAGAAAATTTAAAATTACGTTGAGGTAAAAATGGAGAAAACACTAGAGACATATCGTATTAGATGTTTAGCATTGCCCCCTCCCCTTCCGAAATGATAAGCGCAATTTGCTTTGTAGACATCGTTCAATTGTCAGCAGGCATTAGTGCATCGTATTAGTCGTTCCGTTGTAGTGACTTGCGTATTACTGCGACCTTACTGACTTCCAAGGAGGGCAAACTGTTAGAATTCATGTAACTGATGCATTCATGACAAACATCTTCAGTTTTATTAGATGTATAGAGACTTAAGTATTGAAAGTACGAAGTATATACTGATACAAGTAAAACTTCTTCAGTTAAAAACTATAATGGACGAAGTGTAAATTGAATAACAGAGAAAGAGGGACGTTAAAGAAGGCTTATGAATATTGGAGGATTGTGAATGGAGTGGTAGAAAGTGACGCAGTTTCCTCCGCAGGGCTTCACGATAGTTGTGTTCAAGAAATATGGGTACAGCTTGGATGCGTTCACACACTCCATTGGTAATGCATACATTACACAAGTTCCTGGTAACACCAATACCACCTCCATAGAGCATGGCCCATTGCAATTTCAATTTTCAGCCAGAAACGCCTATCCAGTTTGGAAAACATATTTCTCTATCTACTTTTTGTTCTGAACAGAATGCGTAACCTTTGTGTGTACGTGCAGCGCATGGAAAGGCAATGCCCTTTACATCATGGAGAGGAGAAAGTATTGTCTTGTATATGCTAATACAATGAGGATCGAATATATCACCATTCCCCTCCAGGGGGGGCTGTGATGAATAGACTAAGGATTTGTGTTTAAAAAAATAAAAACATATTTTTTAAATATTTTAAAGATAAAAAAAATATTTTAAAGAAAATAAATGCTGAAATCTTTTCATAAATAATGTATGTTTTACAAAAATCTTTCTGCCTTATATTGCCTTTTTTTCACATGAAGCAAGGAACAAACTGCTCTTTTTGGTAACAGATGCAGGACCCTATATGATAAAAACTGGTAAAGCATTACAAGTGTTTTACCCAAAGTTGGTTGATGTAATACGGATTGCTCATGCTTTACACAGAATTGCAGAGCATATTGAAGATTCTTTTCTAGACATAGACAAATTTATTTCTACAATAAAACAGGTCTTCTTAAAGGCACTTTCAAGAATATAAAAGTATAAAGAAATTCACCCAGAGTTGCCCTTGCCTTCACTACTAATTATCACTCGTGGTTGGAAGCTATCTTCTTTTACTGTGAAAAATTTATTTCTATATGAGAAATGTTTGACAGCTTAGATGAGAATAATATTGTATCTGTTTGCCTTCGGCAATTAAAAAGCTTGGATCAAACAAGTTTTTTAATGAACTGACAAACGAACTGACGCTTGCTCAAGTTGTTAAATTTGTCGAAGTGAAAGCATCATTGTCTTGTGATAAGAGCATTGTTGGAATATCACTGTCTGCTAAACTCCAAATCCTCCTGAACAAAATTTTATCTTACAGCAACATTTGATCATCATTGCAATTATTACAATAATCACTTAGTGCGTAATGGCTTCATTGGTCTTCCTTTTGAGTCATGGCTCCTGGGGACCTTGCTCTGATCTTCTGGTTATTGTTCCGATTGCCTAGAAATAGTATTCAATAAACTTGATCTACAGGGTGATTCAGTCAATTTCTGACCATTTCAGTACTATAGCATTTTACAAACTTAGCATTTCAGTATGATATTTTAGGCAGTTCGGAGTTTTTATTCCCGTGGAAAAGTCTTGATGATATGCTCAATGTGGCCACCACGAACGTTTTGATCTGCTCGCAGCCGAATGGTGAAGTTGTTCATAACTCTATCCAGGATTTCTGCATCCACAAGGGTGCAGCAGTCGACGATGCTTTGTCGCAGCTGGTCTAGGGTTTTTGGTGCTGTAGTGAACACACTGTCTTTAAGGAACCCCCAAAGATAAAGATCACATGGGTTTAGGTCAGGACTCGTAGGGGGCCAAAGAAAGCCACCCCCGAATCGATCTGGAAACCTATTTGAAATGACACGATTTCCGAATTTCTGATTGAGAAAGTCTAGCACTTCATTAGTGGTGTGAAGCCTAGCCCCATCCTGTTGAAACCATTGATGTCGAAGCGGTATACGCCTCCTTCGCAGCTCGGGGATGAAGAAGGTTTCCAACATGTTAAGGTAAGCCTGTGACGTTACGGTGCCCTCAAAAAAGAACGGACCAATGATGCCTCTTTTGGAAATCGCGCACCAAGCCGATAACCTTTCGTGGATGAAGAGGTGACTTATGGATCTCATGAGGGTGCTGGGAATCCCAAAAATGAACGTTGTGTTTATTAACGTCACCTGACAGATGGAAGAAAGGCCACAGGTTGTCCACAATGTCCTGATTGGCTTCCATTTCTGCTCCAAACTCCATCGCAAATTGTTGTCGCTTCTGTCTTTCAGTGTCTGTTAACTCCTGATAAACATAGATCTTATACGGGAACAGGTGTAAATCCTTTCTCAAAATTCGCCACTTCGTGGTACACGACAGCCCTTCTTCAATGGATAGGCAGCGAACAGATTTTTTGGTAGGGGAATCGACCAACCTTGTGCGAACATTTTCGACAACTTCGGCCGTTCGAACACGAGCTTCGCTCCCGCCTTTTTTCTTGCCTTTAACACATCCAGTGGCACGAAATTGCTTGACAAAATCCATGATTGCTTGCCTGCCTGGTGCGTCTCGACACTTATACTCCTTCCGGAACTTTCTTTGCACGATTACAGGTGATTTTGTCTCGAAATACCATTCGACAACCTTTCATTTCTGCTCTGTTGACAAAGCGGGCGCCATTTTTCAACAATACGATTTTCATGCAGAACCGTTGCAACAATACAAACTCCAACTATTTAGAAATTCGATATGGCGCTCATGTTCTTTCAGTTATTTATCCCTAATGCACGTCATTCGAGTGAAATGGTCAGAAATTGACTGAATCACCCTGTAGGTTTGAAATTGGCCTGCTTCTAATCTTCTGACCGTCTTCCACGTTAAAGAGTTATCCCGACCTTGCCGTGAAGACTTTTTTTTCACTTTTAAGATAAACTCCAGCTGAGTGTCACTTGTCTTCATTTACATATTTCTATCAGCAGTATGTAGAATTAATATTACTTAGGAATGTTCCATTCCAAGATTCAATAAGTTCATACTTTACGTCTTGAAATAGTCTTCATTTTATGGTGTTTGCCAATTTAATTTTGGACACCAATGTATACTTTGATTTTATTCAGAAACATATCTTAGAGATGAGAGATTGACTCTACGATCGTTGCCATGGCTGTCGACATTCTTTAAAAACTCGTTTTAAAATTCTGCCAGTTCATACCTAGTTATACACAGAACGCAGACATATAATTTTTAATCCCAACAATATAAGCAATCACTATCGGAAATTTTAATACCGTGCCCAAATTTTCCTTCGGTTGGACAATTATTGGGTTTTATAGGACGAATATATACATTTTAAATATTTTGATTATGATAATACGTTTCTATATAATATGTTATATAATAATAAAATTTATTCGAGTTAATTATTTACTCGGTTTTCTCACACAATGCCATTCGGCTTTTCTAGTAAAATTAAACGCCACAGTTTTAACAACGGGTTTCAACTTTAACATTAAATATTTCTACAACTAAGAAAACGGAAAATGGTATTGATACTCTTATTCTCCCATTATCTCCGTCAAAATTTGAATCTGTTACACGAAGATCAAAACAACCTAATGACGCACACACGCATGGAACCGTAATGGAGGTGCTGGCAAGACTCTTAATCCTTTTCGCTTTGTAGAGAAGACCTAACAAGATATGCGTTTATGATAAAAGAGCAAAAGGTTGCTAACAGGATTTGGAGAAAGGGCGAGCGAGTCACGACGATGCCTAAATCAGGTGGTGACTTCCAAAGCCCATTTTCCCTGTCTAGAACGAGATGGAAATCTTTTAATTGGATTTTTTTCTTCCCATCTATATTGGATTCGGTCATCTCCTTTGAAAGTTAAAAACACTCTTCCAAAAATAAGTGAATTAAAAAACACATCAACAATAACAACAGCGGGAAAAAAATATGTGAAAGACGCGAGGGAGGGACAGGGTACAATATGATTAATCAAGTGCGGCCTCAACGTTTTAGCTCATTGTTTTCGCATAGTGTAAAGGTCTCTTCAAAGGAGCTAAATTAAAATCTTTTATCTCCATTTCCTCCCTCCATCGTCAAAACTAAACGATGATAATGAGAAAACAACGGGATAAAAAACTAACTTAAAAGACGAAAGGAGATGGAGGGGGGGGGGGGGATTACTTCGCCTATAACGAACGATATTCTTTAAAGGAGCGACGCAAATTAATGGCGGCTGACGTCTTCTCGATAGGTTCTTCTTAAGACTATTTTTCAAGTGAACGTCGATTGTTTCTAGTTGATGAGTTGATCAAGGAACCGTTTTAAGAAACTTAAGAAAGGGTTTTTTTTTTCTTTTCTCATCGTCGAAGCTTCTCTCTTTGTAAAAGACGAATATGTTGCGCAAATAAAAAAAAGAATGGAACGCAACGGAGCGTTAATTAAATTTGTAGGTGACATAATGATGTCATTGGAAGACACGTTTCACGTATATAAAATTGGGGCGAAAGCGAGAGAGAGAGGAGACTTTTAAGAAAGGATAAAAATAATGGTTCTACTATAGGAAGAAAGGTGACATAAAACCAGGCTTACTACAACAGCCGGAGCTACAAATGACTAATAATAAAGTTTTCGGCTTATTTTAAAGAAGGTATAATGTGTAAACTTCTTTTCATTAAAAATGACTTTGTAGGTTGAACCCATTATTAGACGGGCTAAGTTTTTTATACAGAAATATGCAGTTATTCAAGGCGCTCTTCTCCTTCGATTTTTCTTTATTTTATACACCTCATCTCTAGAACGATTATTCCTGTAATTACTTCTTTATTTGTTAGCGAACACGGTGTTGTGTTGGAATTGTCGTTTTTATTTTAAATTTTGTTTACATACATGAAGTTTACTTTAATTTTGTCAAAAAAGACGCAGAGCAGCTTTTCTGCAATGCTAATTCTTATTTAAAGCTTGTGTGTGCGCGAATGATGACAATTTAGTCTTTCATATTAGATTAATAAAGTACTGTTTTTGTTGATAGATTCAGACTAATTAAACGATTCTTCTCTAACTTGGCAATTGGAATTAAGTCTCTATTTTTAATATTAAAAAGTTATGCAAGGTGTGGCAATTAACAACCCGGATAAATACTCACAAACGGAAGTCCAAATAAAAATTCTGTTTAATATGATTCAAAATAATTTCCACCGGACACAATACACTTCTGAGCGCGTTTTGTACAGGTCTGAAAAACAGCGTTTTTCTGAATGTCGGAAATGTCTTGAAATCGGGTAACTTTCATAGCGTTTTTCATATGTGGGAACGACGCTTTTCTTTTCCCCAAATCATGTTAGACTCTGACGAATTTTCTCCTTGTTGCAGCCCAATTCATCCGCAACATACAAATTGTGATTCGTCGGTCAGCAGTGACGAGTATTCTGACTTTCTCAGTGGTTTCTGGCGTTCGAACAGAAACTGGTCTTACAGGGTGCGGGTTATCTGAAAGGTCTTAACGGCCATCAGGAAAGTGACCAAACCACTCGAATGTACTCATTCGTGATAGGGCATCATTCCCCTAAGCAATTTTCAACATTTGGTGTGCTTCCGTAGCTGATATACCCAACTAAGTTGGGCCAACTTTAGGCAGAATTTAATGCAAGCCCGTTTTTCCATTTTTTCTCGTTGTTATAATGCGTGCCTGAACATGAATTCTTTACATTGCTGAAAAAAAAATCTATGCAGCTTCAGTGTGATAGGTGACTCATACAAACTGTGTCTTGACATGTTGAAATTTTGTTTATATTTTACGCAGCGACCTCTGTCCGGGCATTTAATTGCCTTACCTTGTAGATGAAATGATATAGCATAAAATGTATGGGAAACATAAAAAATAGCGTATTTTAACGCACCCATAATAAAACTATAATTACAAAAAAAAGTTGAAACATCTAATATATTACCATTTGAATAAAGTGAATGGAAGGCCACTTTCTGGACGCTCTGTATAAAATAATAAAATATTTTTTATATTAACAAAAATATTTTTAAACTTTTACTATACAGGGTGTCCAAAAAAGTCTGGTAACATGGCAGATATCTCAAAGCTACCAGATAGGCGAGATCTGATGAGTGTGGTTTATAGGTAATAGGGGGATGGGGAATTCCTTGCCGCACTCAAATTTGACTTTGACCCCCAAATTTAAGGTCATCCATTTGCTAACTCGAAAACTATTAAAAATAGAGAGATATTTCCAATTGCTACCCTGTAGAGCAACATGACATTAGTCTAAAAAAATTTATAATCACACGCTTCCCCTTGAAAGATTTTGAGAAAATGGACGAGAAAGATTCACTCAAGCCCAATCACTTAATGAGCCTTCCCAACGGAAGCCTTCACTGCAATTCTAACGGTGTGCTTCACTGAATATATACAGAGTGTCTCAGGAAGAAGCATTGCGGCAATAAATGTTCAAATTGATGCCCCCTCTTGAGCCTTGTTGTTCAGATATTCGCACGGAAAGCTCGTTGTTCTTTGCCTAACATTGTGTGATAGCGTGGCATGCAGCATTCGTTTATCTACACAACGCACAAGTTATTCTAAAGTTCCTATCTAAAACAAAGGCTATAATATAGCTATTTTATAAGTTTTTAACTATGTGTATTTTACAGCTGCAACATTTCAATACTCCTTATCCTAACGGACTTTTGGCGCATCCTGTATTTTCCTTTTTCTCGATTGCCAATTTACATGTGACAGACTTTAAATATATTCATATATTTTTTTTAAACATTCTGATCCGACAATATCCATTATTATCATTAGTCATTTCGGATTGTTTGACTCAATGCCTCATTCATCTGAAAAATTTTATCAGACTTTAAGAGATGTGCTTAAAACCAGGGCCGTAACTACTGCCCTAACCGCGTATGGCCGCTAATACGAGAATGTGACGGGGACTATGATAGTGATCCATTGGATTAGGCGCCTATTTCGAATGGGCACTGTCCCCATACCCTAGATACGGCTCTGCCTAAAACTGTTCAAAGTTTATCACTGCTTCAAATAAAGAAACAAACAAAAAAAAACCTTAGCATTTCTTATTGATAACTTTCTTGTTATTTCAGTCATTTTTGAATTCTATATTCGTTACTTTCTAGAATAACCACTGCAATTACTTCGTCCTATTGATAATGAAATACATGTAGTCTGTGATCTTACGAGTAACATTAACATCTCATCAATTCAGGCAACAAACGAAATGGTATGGAGCAAGGCAATGAATTTTATCACAGAAGATGATGCAATTCGGCTGCTGTAATGCATCAAAGCATCAAATGATTGCTTGGACTTCAAAATACCCAAATTTCCTGTAAATCTTTCTTCCAGGCCTCCAGCTGGAATAAAATCTCAATATAATCTTAGAAGATTTCAAACGCCGACGAAGATTTCAAACGCCGACATTATCGAACCATCTTTCATTGCACTTAAACAAAGCACAGATGGACGGATGGATATAATGGACTCGTATGTGTTCTACGAATCTCGCATGTCAATATACGTAGACAAACAACGTCCCAATCGATTTCAATGTTCTTACTCTCTTTGCTGGAACTGCAAGGGAACCACAAGGCGAAAGGCTTAAATTGCCAATTTGCGAAGAGCAGTCCAAGAAACGAATAGGGTCGGGAGTAATGGGGCGATTCTAAATATATTCCACTGGAGATCTCAGACAAAACAGGCCCAGGAATGTTCGGTTTATTTTGAAGGAGATATTCAACCGGAACTGTTCACAACTATTTCGCCGAGAGGAGTTGAGCGAAGAAAAAAGGAGATGATAAAAAGAAGAAAAAGTCTTCATGAATAAATACAGAACAGTACACGAGTTTTTAAATTTGACTTTATGTAAACGAGATCTTGTGATTTTATTTTAAGTACACGAGTCTTCATTAGGATTATTTTCTTATTCGGTGTCAAAAAAATGTCAAACAAAATGATGACATAATCGAGAGACATATAATCATTAACAAACAGAGGTCGAGAACTTGAATCCACTCAACGTATCAGTCCATTCATCGTTTCCATTAACAAAAGGCATATAACTCCTCGATAAGTGAAAGAAGAACAGTTATACATATGACAATGGAATTTCAAGTGGAGTTCAGAAAACAACGTCTGTTCAAGGGAAAAAAAAAGCAAAGAAGGGAGTCCTTAAGCAGAAAATAAGAATAGAACGAGATTCTTGTTTAGCACTGGGAAGCAGGCTGATCCCATAATTCAACTTAGTCAAATAAATAAAACGTCAATGTCACCTATGATGCAATCGCAGTGAACATAAAAAATATTTTGGAATCGACGAAAGCTTTTATGACCGTTGGTCTCCCTCCACACTCTTCTTGGATTCCACGGAAATGTTTACGTGACTATTGTTTCCCGACGTAGAAAATGAGCATAGCACTCAAAGACGCTCATAGCTGACTATCATTACATCCAATTTAGAAGTAAATAAGCAATAAGGTCTTTTCGGTGGCATGCTTATTTGTCAGATTAATTCTCTATTTCACAATTATTTATCCTTAGGTTTAAAAGAGGGCAAACTAGACTAATTGTAGTATCAAGGAAACACTACTGTACCAAGTAAAATAGATGTATTAACGTCAGAATTGTATTTACGTAAATACCTTAAGATTGCCACTATGTGCTCTCACCTTTTGCATAAGTGCATCAAAAACGATAGATAGAAAACTGAGTGAAGTATATGCATAAAATTCAGTAACAATGATAATATTTTTTAGTATTTGTATGATTTTTTTTCTACCTGCTGAATTAACTTGAGTAGCTTCACTTGAATAGCCAACTTTCTGTTTAAAAGTATATGTTTTATAAAAAAGGCATCCTGTTAAACTGAAATATGTAGGAAACGAAGTTTTAATAGATGGTCAATGCGAAATGTTAAAACGTAATGCTAGACATCCGTCATTATCTAGAAGGCGCAGATTGTTTCTTTGAGCACATGATTCTCATGATATTATCTTGAACAAGAGATATGAGACAAAACAGAAAAGAAATTGACATTATAGTATTTCTTAGTTCTATAATTAAACTACAAATCACTGCTATCACTGTTACCAATTCTATACTAGTTGGCAATAATTGAGGATTAAGGAAAATGAGAGCAGGCGGCCCATATTGGATCTCATTTAAGCCTCGTCGATTCCCTTAGATGTAACCAGTAAATTTCCCATTTACTACATGTATTTATTGCTTAAAATGAGCCAGGCCAATGGACGATTTTTTGCAGCCCTGTTTTTCTAAGTTCCCGTGATCATAAGAAAAGAGGCCGTAGCAGGAGAGATGATGAACTCCGACCCGTTCTCTTCTTAGGAAATGTTTTCCCGATTCCTTAAATGAAAGAATAAATAGCTATCGGAGCCCAAAGGAGTGATTCGGCTACGCTAGTGAAAATATGGCACGAGAAAGAGAAGGGAAATTTTGGAGATCAAAAGGATTAGAAGGGGAAAAAGGGGAGCTTTTTTTTCGTCATTGGACAATTTATTTCATTCCTTCGTGCGATCGAATAGAACGAAGATTCGTCATCGGTTGGCCGTGAGCCAATCCCGATCGGTTTCCACCTGGGTAAGTTCGACAGCCACTCTGGCTGGCATCCAAAGCTCAGCCAATGGACTCTTCCATTATTGTTATCATCATCATCAGCATCATCATCAGCAATCCAAGAAAAGTTTGGTTCTAATTTTAATCGGGAGTGAACAAATCAAGTGGGTGTTTAGGCATCTTATTTTGGAAGAAGGAAAAAAAAAGTGTCCAAAAATCACCAAGGAAATGAAGATGACGGAAGTTGGAAGCAGAAGCAATAGGAAAAAAAGGTGACGGTCGTTCCTGCGACGATTTTGTGACTTTCAGGCGTGACAGATAGTTAGTATTTTTATTTTTGGAGCCAAAATGAATGGGGGTGGTCGATTAGTGTGTAAGGTAAATAGTAAGACTTTAAAATAAATGCAACGTGTTGCTGAGGAAGGAGAAAAAAGGCATTTGGAAATATTAAAGAATCCTAAATTTAGAGGAATCCTAAATATAGAATGTCTGGAGACAGTGTAAGCGAACAGCGCGAGTTTGATCTAAAGCTTAGATTCTAAGCTGATGCTTTAGAAGAGGGTTTGAATTTATTATTTAAACTTATGAAAAACTTTAAAAAAATAAATTATTAACAGTGGAGATACATTATATCTAAAGGAGTTATTTCGTGCCTAAAGTAAATGCCTTAAAGAGACGCAATAAGTGACGAATAAGTGAAACACCTTTATTCGTTTTAATCCTTACGCCACTACTAACGGCTCCAACAAAGGAACGTAATAAAATTAGAAGAAATTAAGAACGAAGAAATTAAAAACTTTCCCTTTTTCAAAACGAAAGAAAAAGATTCATTTTACACAACTATATCAGCTGAAGAGAAAGCAGACGCTCATTTCGATGCTACAGTCCTCGACAAGGCTTAACACCTGTGTCGTTTTCGCCAATTCCACTTCTTTTTTCTCTGCTTAATCGATTCATTTACAAGAACTGCACACACATAAACATATGCACACGTACCTGCCGAGGGCACCTGGTTCAGCACGTGTAGAGGCAACCATGGACGAGAGGTGAAGGCACAAACCAATGATCAAAAAAAAGTCAATAAGTCCGATGGTCAGTAAGTCCGTCCACGACCTCCACTAACACCACTCGACTTTTAATTGGCAATTAATTAGAAAAATCTCCTGTAAAAAGGTTAAACGAGGCTGACTAGAGGGCGAGCGAGAAAAGTTGGGAAGCCGAGAGGAAGGAGTAGAGAAAGAGAGAGAAAAAAAGCCCTATCGGGCGCAAAATGATGTCACAACAACGGAAGAAGGGTGCGTAAACCTGACAGGAAATAGAAAGGTCTCGGGAGAACTGCCAACTCTTTGCAAGTTGGGTACTTCTTTTATTTTTCTCGTTTGGCTAAGGGAGAAAAAAGATTATTCTGGAACCCAATGATATTCACGTAGTTATGTAACAAGGACCTCAAAATAAAAATTTTTTTAACAAACCCGTTAAAATAGCACAAGACGAAGTGGACACTCTTGCTCATTTGCTGTTTCGATCAGGATCTCATCATCAATAATTGCTCAACTCTCTCCCGTCCATTGTTTTGCTGTAATACTTAGTAAGGTTTCAATCAATTACTACGATCTTCATTCAACAAACAAAGAAGAAGAGGATGATGGTTAGCATAAATGACATTTTCTTTTTCACCATTCCATGTTATTTTCACTTTTTTTTTAATTTGCTACATTATTGTTTCTGTCACTACCTTCCGTACAAACTGAAACCCTGAAGTGACAAAAATGGAACTTTGAGCACCCTGGGGTTTAGAAAAGCTGTCGACAGACGAGGCACGTGTCAACCTGTGTTTTTCATTAACTGCGTCCGGGTGGTAGTTTTTATTTTTAGAAAAGGTCAAGGGTCTCGAAGAGCTTTCGGCTTCACACCTTCTCACCTCATTAAATTTTTCTTAATTTTAAGCAATGATGACGTTTCTTGCATGAAAAACAGGCGGCGTTCCTACGACAATCAATAACAATGCTAAATGTTTAACTTCAGATTCTAAAGAAAATTCTATGCGAGAATCGCGTTCTACAACGTCAATTCAATCTACCTGGTTGAGGTGGAAATTCATTTGTTTAGCTATTATATACACAAAGTAACGTTACAGGTAGCAATGGTATTCTGTATAAGTCTGATATTTCAAATGGTTTATCTCAAATTACTAAGTGAATCTATCTAAAATAGATTACTGAAGCAAAAAAAAAAAAAAAAAAAAAATAGAAAGAAATAAATTCCAACCTATTATTGATGGCAATGCTTAAATTTTTCCTTATAAATTTTAGATAATAGATTAGCACTTATTTATAGTCTATAAATATCTAATTATATACTGTCGCTGTTACCCTAGGTCCCGAAATGTGAAACGAATTGCTCTCACTGTCGCTTTAGGGCCCCTAAGGGGAGTCATAAGGACCATGGTTTTAACAAAGTACCCATTAAATGCTCCCTCACCCCTTGATAAATTGAGAGCTTGTGACTCTTGAAGGAGGATGAATGAACTAGGAGTCAGTTGATTAAGTTCGCTCATTGAGAAAAATGACCACTATAACTCAGTATTACACGAAGTTAAAGAACGTGGGTTTAAATAAATTAATGAGATTAAGATACATAGCTTTATAAAATTATCAAAAATCATTTTCTAAATGAAATGCATTTTATTTTTCGATTTTAAATTGGAACCTTCTTTCACAAGCACGGTTTAATTTCATGGTTTAATGAATAGCGAGAATCCGCCATTATTGCTTCTACTGGGGTTAGAGTTGATGGCTTTATTAACGCCTTTCGCCGAATGACTTCCTTTCATTAACCCTTCTATGAAAAGTTCGTCAACTCCCTATAGGAATCCGATTTAAAATTGCGATTTAGTTTAATCAGATAAGTGACCGGAAACGTTTCTATAGAGAGCGCTCGTCAAGTAATGAGCATTTAATTTGGAATACGTTATTATACAATGAAAGACTACTTGGACTTAAAGAAAATCCGTTGAACAATATACAATATATATTTCATATTATTCAATGGATTTTCTTTACGTGCAGCTATATATACTCGTATATTACTACTAGTAATAATAAAAGCAACAACAAAAATTAATGAATAATCGAATACAGCCTAAGAGGCTTTACATTTTGTGTCGAAGCCCCATCCGCGCCTGCCGGTTGTAACGGGGACGGCTTGCGGGGAAGCACGACAACTTCCCCCACCTCATTCCCTCATTCTCTCTCTGTCCCTATCCATCCGGTAAGAGGCTTTGAGGTTGGTCTTAATGGAGTTGACATTTCATGTGGTCTATGGGTTATTTCAATAATCAAACTTTTAATGAAAAAATACTGAGGAGGCAGTTCCCTTGCGTCATTTGTCGTTTCTAAACAAGCAAATCAAATTTCACGCGAATCTTGATTTGGCTATGACGTGCACTACCTTCTATTTGAAATGTAAAATTAATGCATCCATCATATAGGGCCCAGAATGAAAATTTTCACGAATCGGAGCACTAAGTATTTTTAAAATTGGGAAAAATTACTATAATATTTTATAAATTAAATTTTTAATTCACAGAACAAAATCCCTTTACTAGAAAGATTTTTAAAAACTCAGAATGGAGACATATAATTTTGTAAGAAAAGAAATGAAAGACTCTTTAACCACAACAGTAAATAAAAAGAAAAATACAACCTTATCCTGTAAGCGCTTTTCGAG
>JAHWFO010008291.1:893093-976808 GCA_023313115.1 Rhysida immarginata
TAACACACCAGATGATACTGAATCATCATCTGGTGTGTTACTCCCTATTCTACCTGTTGAATGATGAGAGCTTCGCCCTCGAAAAGCGCTTACAGGATAAGGTTGTATTTTTCTTTTTATTTACTGTTGTGGTTAAAGAGTCTTTCATTTCTTTTCTTACATTTAACATATCCACATTCTTTTTTTCCCCTTGATTATTCATTCCGGGTTTTTGCAAACATTGTGGTTTTTAATTTGCCATTTCCGGGAATTTATAAGTTTAACACATATAATTTTAATAAAAATATTTGTAAACTGTTCACTGCCTTTTGCTTAACAGATGAATTCACGGATGATGTTCAAAGTGGCATCCTTCACTACAATACATACATGTATTTGAGGATAAGTACTGTATAATAACGCATTTTCAAAACTGTACTTGATTTGGTCTGTAATGCTTTGTTTTAAATCTTCCAATATTATTGGCAAATTATCATTTCTGTTCGAGGTAGCTCCATAGCAAATAGTACAAACACAGACTGCATCTATTCCATAGTGATATTGACGGTGCATGTTGGGTATTCTGCAGTTAGATGTTATAAATAACGGAGCTAAGACTTTGTGTATCGTATTTTATGTCACTTTTTATTCAGCACAAACGAGATACACTGCAAATACTTAGTGCTAAATCTATTTGTTCGGTTAAAGGAGGTTTATGATCATCTTTTTATATTGAAATTATTTTAACTTAAGGGAATCAGATTTATGTCACCCTTTTAATATCTCTTCAGTCACATGACTTCTTGTGAGCAAACTTTATTCTTGCTCAACAATTCCGTGAGCGCTCAGCCTAAAGAAGACTGAGCGATTAAAGGCACAGAGTACTTTTTACTCAAGAGTGTGCTTCCTCTTCCCCTTCCCAATGGTGTGCTTCACTGCAATTCAAATGTGTTAGAAACCTCAGCCAACCTGGACAGCTCAACCTGACCTTGAGTGACTCTTTCTCGCCCATTTTCTCAAAATCATTCAAGGGGAAGGGTGTGATTAAAAGTTGTTTTTAGACTAATAAGGTGTTGCTCTACAGGGTAGCAATCAGAAATTTTTCTCTATCTTTAATAGTTTTCGAGTTAGCAAATGGATGACCTTAAATTTGGGAGTCAAGGTCAAATTTGAGTTCGGCAATGAATTCCCCACCCCCCTATTACTTTTAAACCACACTCATCAGATCTCGCCTATCTGGCAGCTTTGAGGCATCTGCCATGTTACCAGACTTTTTGGACACCCTGTATAACTGAAACATGCACAGACTGTCTGCATAAATATTTAATAAAACTCTACTGAAATTTTAGTGATTGTTGCTAAATCAGAATCATTAATCAAAGTCAGTAAGGAAATTGTAATAAGTGTTATTATTTTGACAATTTTTTTAAAAAATTGGAATGAGGTATGACCGGCGCGTTTATTAGCCCCTTCATTCGACTTTTGTTATTAGCAATACTTGACCATGTCCTTAATGCTTATATTTTTATTTAAATAATGGTTCTAAATAAAATGGATTTGTGTGAATTTAGTTAATTATAATATAAATTAAATTAAATTAAATGACTTAGAATAAAGAAGAACGTCATTTAATACACTTCTCAAAATTTCTCATTGTTAGTATTTTTTTTAAATATTTTTTAATAAAGTAAGTGTGATATATTTTGCAATTCGGAAATAATTCTATGAAAATTGATATATTACGGCGAAGCCGCACATAAAGAACTACTTGGAAATCATTAAATGCTCCCTGATGTTCACACGCAGAAGGTAAACAGTAATTCTTCTATTCATCGTGTAAAGTAATTGATTACTGTAGAAGGCGTTAAACAACCTACCGCCATAATGGTGGCTATTGCCACATTAGTTTTGGTGGAGGACTGGTTAACATATGTAACCACACCTTAGGTAATGAACCTAGAAACTGCATTAGAATAATTTGGAATCATTCCTTTTTTCAATTTTAAAGATGAAATTCAATGCTGATTCAATTGGCAATAGAAAGCAAAGCCCGGTAATTATAAAAAAAAATTCCTTTCATTGCCAGATTTCTGATTTTGAAAACGGTTTAGATAATGAGCATTTAATTATACAAGAATTAATTTTCTAAATGCAAACGAGAGCTTTTAATAATGTTGCTTTCAACAATTCTGTAAAAAAACAAACAGTCATTCGAATAATTAGCTTGGGAAAAAACATTAGTAATCTTCAATCGTGCATTTAACTATCAAATGTTTCTTATTTTTTAATTAATCAAAATCTAATGTCCTGGAACAGATATTTATTTAAAAATAAAAGCAAAAATATTTGTCATACTGTATCCATGATTTTTTTAAATTTATTTTTATTTCTCTGCCATTGGGTTTGTAGGCCAGTTGGGAGACAGTCGAGGACACTTTTTCAACCCCTTTGCAATTAGATTTCTATATATAAATCTATGATGAATTGCTTTTAAGAGTTTACCAATTAAACATATTAAAAGATTTCAATGAAAACGGCAATGAAATTTCGTTTGCGCTATATACAAATAAAATAAAACTTTTGGTGTTTTTTAATTCTTTTAGCATTTCTCATAAACATTGGTTTTATATAAAACTAATTTAAAATTATTTTATTATTACAGATTACAGAATACTGTTTTCCTCAAAACGTTCATTGAAGCATCTACTACGTATCAAATGGAATACTTTTGCCAAAGGGCAAAGGGGACGATAAAGGTGGCAAATGAAAAGAAATTTTTGACGGCAGGGAATTTAAGAGTCGCGTTAAATATCCTAAATTTTGTTATGGCTTGACAGAAAGGATTATAGGACGCTCGTCTCTCCCTCATGAGCTACTTAATAGCTGCAGGGACACCTTTAAAAGTGATCGTTACCCTCACGCCATATCCCTCCGTTGAAATGTACTTTATTGGAGCTTGCACTTGGCTTTAAGGGTAATGGAAAAAATTTAGAATTGCGTGCCATAAGCAGGATCGTAATCATCCCCACAGAACAGTCAGATGGATGCTCTACACCCAACACACCTTGAGCGTTGTTTGTCTCAACTGCGAACGCGTATCGAGATTGAAATCACCTAATTACCTTCGCTGTTAGTTAATGGTTAGTGAGATCAGTTCCAGCGTGAACAGCATATTAGCTATTCCATTGCCTGTTATGTAGTAAGCGAAGTGTATGGCTGTTTAAAATTTTCTGAGTAATGGAGTGGATATGATGACTTATCTAACAGCAGTTGTTTCATGTGAAAAGCTTTCTTAGAAAACTGACGCTAATCTAGAACGATTTCCTGTTTTTTTTTAAAAAAAAACGGATTACAAATAGACATGACCATTTTTAATATTAAATTCTTGGGAATATTTATAAATTCTGTCACTCTCCATATAATTCCTTAATTTTAGGCAACAAACTGTTTGTTGATAAAAAGAATTAAAATATCATTTCCAGAGTTGTGTTACTGACTTCTGGTTCTAAGGTTATAATAACTTAAGATTCAAACTGTTTATGTACACTTCTGAAATTTTATTTACCCAAAAGAATTTATTCCAATAACTATAGCTTATTACGTTTTTTTAATATTAGATTAGAAGAAAATACATTAAATTTTTGCTTATGGATCTATTACGTCGCTCATTGTAAACGGCTTTAGCATACGTAAGTATAGTCGTGCGTTTAAAATTCGAATTTATACGTGATATCTGAATATTTTCTTTCATGTTATAGCTTAGCATCACTGTCGTCTTTGGCAGACAGCTCGACATAATCATTGAAATGAATTTATTTTTCTTCTACGAAAACCCTGCTCTAAAACGTAGATAATCACGCACAATATACTCCAACAAGGGAATCGTGACAACTGTCAATCACTCGTTACTATGGAAATCAGCTGGAGTAAAATTTAGCCTCATATTGAGATTGCTGTTAAATGAATCACTGTTAAATTGTTGGCCCTTAAAAGGACCTTTTTTGAAATTATTGCGAAATTAATTTTCTTCAGAAGAATCTTAATACTTTCTTGTTTGATTTGAATTTATTTCGAAACGCGTAGGATATATTAAAGACATGCCATATTGGTCATTCTGGACCCTTTATTTCACTATATTGATAACAGCAATATCGACCATAATGAAACTTTTAGATATGATCCGAAGATACTACTACAAGTCCCGTAAGTTAGCCTTCACCGTTCTTAATATATGGTTCAACAGAAGATGCCTGCAACTGAAAGTGACACCCAGCTATGCTGTAATCAAGATGCGAGACAGATCCTCTGCAGCACGTCGTACAAAATTATTTGCGGAAAGAAACTGCGTCGTTGAGGAGTTACGTTCGCTCCATAAGTAGAAGGTATACATACATGGAATCGAGTGTTCTCCTTGATGTCATGAATAATGTCAAGATCACCCTCAACAAATGAAAAAGCCGTTAAGTTTGATAACATGTCTTCAAAGCTAGAGCGTTTACTAGAAGCAGGAATGCCAAGGTCAGTAAATTCACTTTTTACAAGAATGTCGTTAATTTGACCTCTATTGCGTGTACTAACAAGGAAATAGACCTCCTGGACAAAGGCTTGAAACATAACCTCAGAAGGTGCCCCAATGATAATGACTGTGTCAACCTAGCCGTTGAAGTCGAGCTGGCCCTTTTGAAATTAAAACCTGAAGAACGACATAGTGCACGTGTGATAGCTGCAAAAGAAATCGACAAGACCAGCAAAATTACTACCAATATGCCCTTCAAAACGACTACAAGACGGCTACAGACATCAAGAAGAAGTTGACTAAAAACAATGCGTCCATCGTAGGGGCGGATAAAGGTAACGCAACCGTTGTCGTATACAACTCTAATTATATTGACCAAGTCAAGGAGTTCATTACAGCCAACGGATTCATACAAATGAAGAATGACCCAAACTCCGCATTCCTGAAAAAAATATTAGGTCGGTTGTCAAAGGCTTCCGCTCTAACATCTTCAAGAATCTTGGTAACAGACTAATCTATACTAGGCTTTCCCCTCCACGGATCCGGCCCCTTATAAAGGTACACAAGCTCAATTATCCGATAAGACCAGTAGTTAACTGCACATCCACCATTTTTTATTATCTGACTAAACAAAAATATCGGGCACCATCAAATACCTATGTCCTTTGGATAACAAGTATATGCTCAAAAACAGCACGCAACTTATGGGTGACCTAAATAGTTTCAAGTGAACGATAGCCTGAAGTTCGTATCGCCAGATATCGTTAACCTATATACAAACAAACGGTTCGTGAAAAGGTTGATATCATAAACGACTTTTTCATCAGAAACAACATCGATGAAGATGTCAGAGCTGTATAGTTGGTTCTCTATTGAATATATGTAATCAGAACTACTTCATGTTTCAAAACGATTTCTACTCGATACCAAGTGGTGTGCTAATGGGTTCGCCAATCAGTACCATTATTTCCGAAGCGTTTCTCCAGTCCCTAGAAAACAATCACGTCACCGCCCCCCCCCCCCTGTTGGAGTCTAAAGCCCTGATATATTATTCACGATATGTTGATGACACCCTCATCGCATTCGACAAAAACGTGACCAATGCAGACCACATATTGAACTGTTCAATACCTTCCATCAAGTATCTCTTACACAATGGAAGAGGAACGGGATGAAAGAATTAATTTTCTCGACTTATCTATCCACAAGATCTATGCCAAAACGAAACTGGAGTTCAGCATATGCCGCAAGCCGACGGCTACTTTCAATATTAGCAACTTCAATTCCAATCACCTCCCTCCCCAGAACATAAATCGGCGGCACTGAGATATTATCCACAAGCGATATCTTATCCGATCACTAAGGACAAAACAGATGAAATCCACCTCGCATAGAACATAGTCAGGATTAACTCGTTTCCCGATTCTATCATCTCGCATTCCATATTCAACAGAACCAAGCGCCGTTCAAATGCTCTATCAGATGACGGCTCTCCTAAGCAATCCTAACCTAACCTTTTACCTACGCGGGCTCAGAGATCATCAGAGTTTCGAACGACTTCCGGGAACCCGGCGTCAGGATTGCTTTCAGGACCTCCAACAATTGTAAGTTTGCTTTGAATCTCAGGAAGACAATGGACCGCAACAACGAGTACACAGCATGTAGGGTGTATAAACCCCACATGTGGATGTTTCTACATCGGTTCCCCAAAAAGAACGTTCAAAGAACGATTTAGTGAACACAAAAGGGCATGGATTAATTAGTGAACGTTTCGCATCATCGCCTGTTGCTTTTTGCAGATGATGCGAAACTCTATTTTCCAATTTCCTCATTACAGGACTGTGAATTGCTGCAAAACAATTTGCAGATAGTTTATAACTGGTGTAACTTGAATCGAATGATCTTAAATCCTAATAAATGTAAATGTATGTCTTATTATAAATCTCACACTTATATTAAGTTTGATTATTGTATACTGGATAACAAATTATCTCGTTGTGATTGGGTATTGGACCTTGGTGTTAATTTTACTAGTTCATTGAGTTTTGACGTTCATATTAGTCGTATTACCAGGAAGGCAAATAAAATTCTTGACTTGTTACTACGTTCTTTTAAATTTTTTGATCGGCCTTCTACCCTCATTCTTCTTTATTGTACATATGTTAGACCAATTCTTGAATATGCTTCTATTGTTTGGAACCCTTATCATCAAGGCTTAATTATTGAATTACAAGCAGTTCAGAATCGATTTATACGTTTTTTAAATTATCATTTTGGTTTTGGTTTACCTAGAATGTCTTCAAAAAATATGAGTTCTTTTTCGGGTCTTATTCCTTTACTTCAGAGAAGAACGATGCATGATGGCATTTTTCTTTTTAAATTGGTGAATGGCTTAATCGATTCTCCCATTTTACTGAGTCATATTAATATTAAGATTCCCAGTATTACACGTAGTATCGAAATGTTTTTTATCCCTCGTTGTACTACGAATTACGAGTATAATTCTACCATTATCCGTATTCAAAGATTGGGTAATTTTATATCTAATTATATTGATCTTTTTAATTGTAATGTCTCTGATATAAGGAATTTTCTTTTATCCTTTGATGGTATTTTTTAAATATTCTGTGTTTTTTTTTTTTTTTTTTAATAGTTTGATTTTTCTATCTCCTTCAATAATTTTTTATTTTTTAATATTTTTTCTGTTATGTAATTATATTATGTTTTCTTTTTTCCTCTTTTACTTGTATATATGGGATTTCCCGTTGGAATGTAGTAAATAAATAAATAAATAAATAAATAAATAACGGGAAATCTGCATTCGCAAACCATCTATTGAGAATGAAGCATCAGTTTGGACCCATCCACGAAATTATGGCCCTACTGAAATTGGAAAATGACCAGAAGAGAATCTTGACCCACGAGGCTTTGATGATCAGCAGGGAGATGAAAAAAAAAACCCAGATAAAATATTGAATAATCAAACCAACTTCGAGAAGTACCCGATCTTAGACATCGTCTATGACATCATAAACAGTCCATTTGGAAGACATCGTGCGTTGACATCACACTGCCATTCCTAGCCTGGAATTTCGTTCATCAAAATTTTTTGCTCTTTTGTATATTTCACACTTTTGTAAAGATTTTTATCCTTTTGTATATTTCACACTTTTTTTACTAATCTGTTTGTTAGCCCACCAATCAGTTCCGTGGTTTGTGACCTTTCCTGATTGGTGGGCAAAATCCCATATATTTAGCGGCTCGGGCCTGCTCCATTGTAGTTGTCCTTTGCCTAAGGATGAAGTTATTTCGAAACGCGTAGGCTATATAAAAGACGCTACTATATTGCTAATTCTGAACTCTTTATTTCACTATATTGATAGCAGCAATATCGACCATAATGCAACATTTAAATTTCAAAGTTTAAATATACCTATTCAAATTCGGGAAAAGTTATCATCTCCAATGAAAGAGTAATTGTTATTGGTTCATTGGGTTTGGTTATGAATTCAAACTGGGAATATAAAATAATATTCACAAGGCAGGAAATATAAATAAAATAAAAATAAAGTACCATTACATAAATCATCATCATTTTACAAAGAATTTTTAAAAAGTTATCGGGTGTTCGTCAAACGCCTAGTTAGAACACATTAGACGAAATGTTTTTTATTAACAAAATTTTAAATAAAAAAGGATATATCTAAACTGAAAATGTAGTTGCGATTGTGTGTGTTCAATTTATTGCATTGATAAATATAGGATTTACTTAAATTAATTATTGAATATATACTAAAATATAACTGTTCATATATGAAATTGAGAAAATAAGTGATGTGAATAATAAATACAACTCCTGGCAATAAGTATTGGTTCATGATGAGGTATAATTTATTATTTAAAAATAAAAATAAAGAAATTTTATATTTTGCAATTTATTCTATTGCTTTTGAAAAGAAAAAGAAAAAGAGCCCTCCATAATGTAAAAGCAAGGGATCATAAACAGCTATTATTGAAGACACTTAAAGAAAAAGTATTTCTTCAGTTAACTAGATGGAAATAAGTAATTGTTCACTATTATTAACAATAGAATAAACCGTCAATGGGAATGCTATTACAATCATATGGGAGGTTTTAGAGGTGCAAATAATTTCCTCGTTTTATTTCGTTTTTGGCATTTAAAAAAAAAAACTAAAACAAGAGAATAGAGTGAAGAAGAAAGAATGTATATAATAAAGCTAGTAAAATCACAACGAGAAGTGCTAAAATAATTAGATGTGGTCAAGGAACTGTGGCTTATATGAGGAAAAATACAGAACCAACAATTCTGTTACTAACAAGAAAAGGACTAGTGTACTACTCAAAGCAACAAGGAGATATGACTGGAAACTCAAAGCGATAGTTTTAAAAATGAGATCATCATCATCACGAGAACTAAATACTCAGCGGAGAAAATCAGATGTACATGTATGTGATCGCACTCTTCACAGTCATCTGAGCAAACTTGGATTCCGCCAAAGAAAAGCCAAGACAAAACCTAAGATGTCTGTCAAGCAGATTGCAGCACGTTTAAAATGGACAAAATCATATAAAAATTGACATGTCAACGACTGGAACCAAGTCATCTTTAGTGATGAATCCAGAGTGTGTTTCGGCTGAGGTGATGACAACGACAAATTTGTGTGGTGCCGAGCATCTGCAAAATTCCATCCTGACGGTTTTGCGCCGTCTGTAAAATTTAAAAAAGGACTTAATGGTATAGGGACATATCACATCCAAGAGTTAGTTAGGTAAATTGTATATTGTTTGGGGATAATCCGGTTGTATTCCAAGATGACAATACGTCGTGCCACTGTGCTAAATAATCAAAGAATTATTGAAAGATAAACAAATTAAAACATTGGATTGGCAAGCAAATAGCCCAGATATAAATATAATTGAAAATGTGTGGGCCGAACTGAAAACAGAAAATAAATTCCAAACGTCCAGTAAATATTAGACATGTTAGTTGCAATTCAAAATTAATGGAAAGCAAGAGATCCATTACACTGTAATGCATTATATCAATCAAAGCCGCAAAGAATTCAACTGTGATCAAGGCAAAGGGCAATGCCACCCAATATTGACATTGTTTACAAGCAGTGAATAAATACTTATTTCCACGATGTCACCTGAACAAATACTTTTTTCATTACAGGGTCTTCAAATAATAGTTGTTTATATCCCTTATTTTTACATTATTTATTTATTTATTTATTTATTTATTTATTTATTGCAAGCAACAGGCTAGAAATGCCCAATGACAGCTTACAGGAAAACAAAAATAAGAACAAACAATTGAAAACATCAAAAATCAAATATAAGAACAAAAAATTGAAACATCAAAACAAAAAATAAGCATCAGTAATATCAAAAAGAGTTTACATGTTCATAAATTATAACTTTAAATTCATTATAATTTAAAAAGTTAATATCAATTAAATTTGAGAATATATTGCCTAATTTACATAATCGATTGAAAGGGAGATTGCTTGTAATACATTTCTTAGTCAGTGGTAAATAAAATATATCAGTGTTTCTTGAGTTTAGTTTGGGAATGCGTAGTTTTATGAACTCGAGAAATCTAACAGAATAGGTTATATGATTATATAATTTGAATAAGCAGCAGGCGTCGAGATAAATACGCCTGTTAAGTAGCGTTTCACAACGAAAGTGATCTCTGAGGTAAGATTTGATAAGTGAAGAAGGGAGCGTAGAAAATCAGTTTGAACTTTCTCAAGCCGCCGCTGTAACGTAACATTGTACGGAGACCAGATGGTCGAAGCATACTCTAAGCCGGGTCTTACGAGGGAGTTGAATAAGAAAATAGAAAATTCTGTGCTATTGAAACGTGTGGAGTTGCGAACAATGAAATAAGAGATTCTATAGGCTTTAGAGATAATGTGGTTTATATGGTCGGTGAAAGACAGATTGTACTTAAAAAAGACCCCTAGATCCTTTGTGGTAGTTTGTTTCTCAAGAGAAGAACCATTAAGGGTGTACGAGAAGCTATGAAGAGAATGTTTCAGTGAGTAAGTGACCGAGTGACACTTTTCATTAGTGTACATTTTATTTTCGATACACCAAGAACTAATAGAGTATAGATCTAGTTGCAAATCAAAGCAGTCAAGAGGGGTACGAATAATTTTGCCCATTTTGATGTCATCTGCGAACAAAAACAAAGAGAATGATTTTACTACATCTTGTAAGTCATTAATGAACAGGAGAAATAATAATGGTCCTAAGATTGAACCCTGGGGCACTCCTGAGGAGGATATGAAGCTTTTGGAGTTAGTGCCATTTATGACAACATAGTTTGTTCGATCAGTAAGGTATGAGCATAACCATTTGACAAGCGAGAGATGCAATCCAAATTGTAAAAGTTTTTTAATAAGGAGGAAATGGTCCACCTTGTCAAACGCCTTCTCAAAATCGATGTATATTAGGTCAACCTGACAGTTTTGGGCAATCCCATCACCAATGAGATGTATACAATCCATGAGGTTCGATTGAGTTGATCTACCATTCATGAAGCCATACTGGTAGGGAGAAATATGGGGCGAGACAGTGGGATAGATTCTTTGATAGACTACATATTCAAAAATTTTTGTTGGAAAACAAAGTATAGAAATGGGGCGGTAATTTTTGATGTTTTTTGAATCACCTTTGTTTTTGTACAAAGGAACAACTTTGGTATTTTTCCATAACTGAGGAAAAGTGCCGGTTTTGATTGAAAAATTGAAGATGTGTTTTAGAGGGCAGATGAGAAAAGCACTGCAGGCTTTATAGATGTAGGAGGGAATGCCATCTGAACCGATGGAGATTGTGTTTTTAACTTGGGTGATGGCTGTATGAATTTCAGACAATGAGAATTCGGTGAGAGGTCCTGGTGATTCCACCCTGTCATTAAGAATATAATTGCGTGGGAAGACTTCCTCAAAGCATTTTGAGTTATCAATGGTAGAGGGATTGAATACCGAGTTAAAGTTGTTTGCAAAGCCATTTGCAATCTCTTCCGCGGAGTTCAAGCATTCACCATTTAAGAACATTTTGATTTTAAAGCTTGCATTATTGGAGCCCTTAAGCTTTTTTATCACGTTCCAGAAAATTTTGGGAGTTGATTTAATTTTAGATTGGGCTGATGACATGTAGTTCTTGAAATCTCGTTTTATGAGATTATGATTCTGTTTTTTACAATGTTTCCAAAAGCAATGGAATAAATTAGAATATATAAATTTTCTTTATTTTTTCTTTATACCTCAGCTCGTTTGTTCGTCATGAACACATATTTATTGCCAGGGGTTGCTCAGTCAACCAAAGGAAATAATCCACACGAGTTTAATACTTAATATTACATTTCATGCTAATGTGTTGTTTTAATAGCTTTTTTTAATTATAATTATTTAAATTTAATAATCTTAATAATGTTAACTCTAAATGTAATATTAAATTATTAAAAATAAATTAATATTGAAACAGTAAAACTTAGAGTAAAATTCCAGTGTGGATTATTTCCCTTTGATGACTGTACATTCGAGTAGATCTAATGATAATATAAGATGTGCGCGCGTTTCTCTCATTACCAACCACGGAAAAGTAGATTGTAGTATCAGAATATAGATTCCCTCGTATTACAGTTTTAATGTATAGCAGAACATACGCCAGTCTTTATCCTCGGCCATTATATTATTTCTTTCCGTCAATCTTCGATGGGTAATTTTCTTGTATTTTGTTTAAGCCTGGGCTGTCCAAGATTTCCGTCCGCGGGCAGCGCCCTTGCATGCGGGTAATTCCGGGCCCCCCCCCCCCCATTGCACATTACGTTGATCAGTTCCTTAAAGTCGAGTTGCTAATTATCAATTCGATACTGTAAAAAAAAACAAAAAAACCGAGGCACTTTACCATTTTATTTCCTTCGTTTTAATGTGACAATTTTCTCGATGCCAGATAGAATTGTATTTTCTTTTTCCCGATAGGACACGATTGCATATTAAGCATTTAGAATCCGATCTGTGAACAATGAAAAAAAAACCAGATTCTCCCACTCCGGTTTAAATACTGGTTCAGTAATTTTATGCTTTTTTGGAATGTGCGCCATGTTATGCGAGACGAAAAACAAGCAAGTATCAGTAACAAAAGAAATAATGCCTCATTTAACGGAATCGCCCCCTAAAGTCTGGCAACACTGCATAGGAAAAAACTGTATCAACTCCCCTCCTGAGTTTTGGCTTTTGCCCGTAAGCTTTGCCCGTAAGCTTTTTATGTTGCACGCGGGCGACGTGCACGAATTGGACGGCTCTGGTTTAAGCAATTTAATTTTTTAATGTTATTCAGGATCTATTTTTATTAAAAATCTGGTGTTCATCTACATTAAAAGAATCAAACCAAATTTTAAACAAACGCGTCCGTTTACTTTTACACATGAAACGGAATTCATTTTTGACATTCTAAATTTGGCTGCATGAAAATGTATTAAAGTTTCATAGAATATTGATCTTCAATATGCTAATCGATTTATAGAATGACTCGCAGAGCCAACGGGCTGGAATATTTTTAGTTTTCACATTGAGAAAACAGAACAATTCGGGGATGTTTAGAGATTAAATTTTAAACAAATTTATAGATTGGTTACTTAGGCAACAACCAATTAGTTACTTTTGTATTTAATAAGGCAGGATAAGGCTTGAAGTGAAATTCAAAGTAATCTCCAATGACCTTGTTAAAACGTTAGAATTAACATTTTATAAAAACACTTGAAGTATTACAAAAGCTGTCTTTATTTATTGTATTGCTTGCCAATCACTAAAGACGAAAAGGGATGAAATCGTCCAATCCTCTTCGTGTACAACCTTCGGAAAGCTTCGGAGAACAATTCCCTGAAGTACTGAAGTCCTATTTCTCAGAAATCTTTTCTACTTTTACTTCAGAACACGTATCTTCAGTAAGAGTTTACCGATGTCATGTCTTCTCATGTGAAAAGAAAAACGATTTTCATGTCATTTTAGAAGAAGTCTTCTTAACGCCACTATGATCGCGATGGTATTGCAAGAAGTGCCCCCAAGAAATGTTGACATTTGAAGATTTCAAACACAAACAAGGCTGAGACCTAATAAAGTTCATCCTGTGAAATATTCCCTTATTCCAAGCTAATTATCATTAGTACAGTGTATAAAATTTAAAAACCTCCAATTCATTTTTTTAAAGTTACATACTGTATGAATGGTCTTGACCGATTTAAAGGAATCTTTTCAATCAATGGAAACGTTTTTACATGTTTCAGCGGTCTAATTTACTTACATTGTCTATCTGTAAAGCCCCAATATGGAGAAATTTATTTATTTACATGTTTTCGTCACCGTATCGAATTAGTAAAGAAAAAGGAGGAATGAAAATTTCTACCCTCAAATTTAAAGCCGTGAAAATAAAAACTTGATGCTTATAGAAGAAATTATTTAAAAGTAATAACTAGTGGTTTTAAATAATCTAAGAATCGATAAACTCTATATACTAACCTCAACACATTTCACCATGGAAAATCGTATCAAACAGAAAGGGAAGTTAAACTATTTTATCGTCAACCATCCAATAATAGTTTTTCGATAGTGGGAGATTTCCAAATATTTTTGGATCTATAATCTTACTCGATTCTAGTCGTACAAAATTGCAGTAATTCAGCGAACGAGGAGCTGCCGCCAAGCCCGATTCATATGGCGCGTCGAAGCAAAGCGCGTTTGGCTGGGGTCACACATTTTAATTAATTTCGTAACGAAAGGCCATCGTATTAATTTCCAGCGCAAAATTTAATCAAGTAAACATAGTTGAATCCTTTTTTCTTTTGAGCTCCAAAACGAGTTATTTTGTTTATGTAACGGCGGGAATTCATGTTTGCGTGATGTGGGTGGACACCGCCATTGTAACATGGGTTGACAGTTTTAGTTTCTCGTTCCAACCCAGCTGGATAAATTTAAAAAATAAATAGAATTTTTCTAGATTAAATCATTAATCCAGTATTACATAAAACATGTGGTCTTCACAGCTAGGAAATATAATAACAAGAGCATCTCAACTTAATGAAAAGAATTTATTCTTGAAATTGTCCGCTTCATAGTCTTGTAATTAGATGACGTATTTTTACGGATCGAAAGGAATAATTTGTTATATTAGGAATACGATTCGATGGCAGATTAATGTAAACATTCAGATACATGAGATTTGACAAGAAGAAAAATAATTTTTAAATATATAAGAAGACAGAAAACTCGATTTAATTTTTTACAAATATTTTGGTCAAATTTAATGACGTGTGTAGAAGGAAAGTAAAACGAGACATAAAAACCCTGGGAAACACGAAAAGGCCACAGAGTGGAAAACCCTGAAAAAATCCGAAACGTCAGCTTTTATTTTATGGTTTTACCACTCTGTGTCCATTTGATACAATTTAAGGCATTATTGGTCTAAGTGCAATTGATCATGTAAACGTCTGCAAATACCTAATTAAAAAAAAATTAAACCGATTCTTCCTTAGATTTTTACTAGAAATAAATGTGAAGGAAATAATTTTCAAAGTTATTTTCCTTTAATAATTTATTTTTTATTCCCTTCGGTTAAACTGGCATAAATTATGACAGAAAATTGAGAAGTTCTTCGTATCTTTCTGTTTAAATAAAAAAGAAAATGTATAGGCTAACATCTATTCGAATCTGAAATTGAAGCTGCAGAAATGAAAAATTTATTTCAAATACCCTTCAGCCAATTAAAGTCGTTCTTTTTTAAGTCTAAATGTTTAATTCTCGAAATTGCATTTTTTAGTAAGACGCATACCAATTATACAAGGCTCGTTCAACGTTGACCAGACATTCGTGCGTAAAAAATTAATGAAACAATGTAGCCTACACAGACCATGATTCCTTGCAGGACTGACAATGATCCTTTGCGACGCATTTGGCGCATGCGCAACAGTGTAAACTAAGATGGTGGCAAATAGTGTATCTGTTGCTGTGGAACAGCGTTGTATAATGTAATTTCTTGTGAACGAGATTAGGCGAAGACTACAAACACAGAATGGTGAAGAAATACTATCACGGGCAACAGTTTACGAATGGTGTCAACAGTTCAGTGAAGGACGGGAGTTGGTAGCAAATGCACCGCACGAACACGTTCACCCAACTGCAGTCACTCCGATGAATATCACGCGTGTTGAGCAAGTAATACCCTTGAAGACCAGCGAGTAATAGTGCGTGGCATAGCGCATACAGTCAATATCAGTGTTGGCAGTGTGGATATAAGCATTCAAAAGCATTTACTCTTCCGTAAGATTTGTGCAAGATGGGTGCCCCGACATTTGACATTCGATCAGAAGGCGGCGCGCAGGTTGATCTGTGAACAGCACCTGAATGGGTTTCGAAACGATGGAGTGCAATTCTGGAGTCTGTCATCACGTGTGATGGAACATGGTTGCATTACTTCAAAAAATATCTTGGATGGCGGCATATGGGTTTCCCTCCACCCAAAAAAAGCAGAGCGCTGCCGTCTGCCGATAAGATTTTGGGAACTATCTTCTGGGACATGAAACTCGATTGGATTTTTTGGAGAAGGGTGCCACAATTAATGCCCAGTATTACTCAACACTGCTTCACGGTGCTCTACGTGAGGCCATTCGGAAGAAAACATGTCATTCTTCTCCATGACAACGCCAGGCCACACACGGCCCACTTGACTCAAACAATATTGACCAACATGTTGGGAGGTTTTATCACACAATCCTTCCAGTCCTGATTTAGCCCCCAGTGATTTCCATCTGTTGGACCTTTTTAAGACCATTTGGGCGGGACTTACAGACAAGATGAAGAACTCAAGAACGTTGTCCTGCAGTGGTTACGACACCAACATACTTCTTTCTATGCAAAAGGCTTCAGGAACTGTTCAGAGGGAATTCTTTGATAAACTCACTTAGTTTAGTGCTTTATGTAGGCATATTTCCTGTCTAGAAACAGAAGTTTTGGTCAACTTGAACGACCTTTGTAGTATAAAAAATAAACCTTGGTTACAGAATTATTAACTTTAATGAAAGTTCAACTATGTATCTTAGAGTATATCAAATTTTAAAAAGCGTAGAAAAAGAATGGGAATATCATGGAAATTTTCATTTCGAGTGGTACAAAAGTCCCTTAACACAGGAGTACCTTTAAACACAGGCCGCATGATCAATGAGAATGCATAATCTTGCGTCACGTTTTGAGAATTAAAACTCTTTTTGACTACTTTACGAATCTCCTGAGGCTATCGGTATTTAAACTGTAAAATTAATAAAAAAGATAACCATAAAAAGGACTTGCGGGATATTCCAATGGCATTGTGCATAAATGCATCCAAGATCCAACACATCCTACCTAGAAAGAGCAATCCTTTAACAAGTCATTTTAAATATGGTATACATTTATAGTATAATAATAATGTTGAAAGGTATACCATATTTTAGGACAGAAGGCGTATATGTTTATTAACACAGTTTACGTTCAAAGACTTGTGCCACACGAAATAAACACAAAACAACTGAAATTGGAATTGTGCCAATACTGCAGATATTTACTTAATTTCCTAAAAAAAAGTTATGCTTTGGTCTTTAAATTTATATTTTCCATCATAAAGAAAACACTATATAATCCTGAAGTTGATAAAACTTAAGGAAGAACGACTTAGTTCAAATAAAAACTTAGAAACGCTTATAATTAGTTGGAGAAGTCAACTTAAAAGAATCTCTGATAAGATTGGTTCCTAATCTTCAAAAATATTTTTGGCAAAACTTTAGTATTTTCTATCTCTCCTTTCTCACACCTCTCGCAGGCAATAAATCGTCGAGAAGAGGATTAATTGAGAATGACCTATGATCTCACTCACGTGACGTCAGTGAAGTTTGGTTTTTGCACTGTCATACATGTGACGTTATTTGTGAGTGGCCTAATCCCTAATGGCTTCCTCTCTTTTTCTCTCTCTCTTCTTCCCTTTGATGAACATCATTCTATCGACGATGAAGCCCGAGTTCTTTCCCCGCTTTCCTCTAACTTCCTCTCCCATTCTCCTTCCTTCTCGTCACCTTTAAAGCCATCTTCCTTTGCCGGGTTCGCATCTTAGCATTCCTCGTGAATTATTTCTTAAGGGAAACTGGAAAGTGTGATTCATAGAATTTCCTAGTAGTTCGTGCCATCGATGCGAATGAGACCTCTGTGCAAGAGGGGGGGGGGGGGGGATACAGAGAGAGAGTGCCCTCTATGCTTCAAGTTTTATATTTTTATATTTTTATATTTTTAAGAATAATGCTGAGTCTGGAGGTTGAAGTTGAATCCACATCAAAACACAGCGCAGCCTAGCGTTAAGCCCCACAATTTTGTTATCGATTGCTTCTTTGTAACGTAATATTAAAAAAAATTCTCTATATTAATATTTACGCATAAGAGTTTACTACATAAGTATCCATTTTGATACTACTCAGATAACTAAATTCAAAATGAAAGAAGCACAATCTTCAATCTCCGTCAAAACCCAAGATATTTCGAACCATTTCAGGAAAACAAATAATGGCACATGAAATGAAACTTCACGAAAGGAGGAGGGAGAGTCCATGCAATTATTTTTGTTGTCATGGAAATGGGAAAATAATTTCCTTGTCACCATGCTGACATACTGTACATTCGTTCTGTTATTGCTCTTTTGAACCCTTGTGGATGGGTAAATTTTTAATGGAGTTTTGGTGAAAAATATTTTAGGAAACAATGTAAGCATATTCATTTTGAGGCTAACTTATTCCATTAGGTTTAAGCTAAATTTTGAAGTAAATAGGGATTTTTTTTCAATTTTAAGAATTATAAAGAATTACAGGGATTTTTATAGCTTTATTTCAAATGATAATGGAAATTTTTGTTGAGCTAGGGGTGCCACGTCAAAGTAACATGAAGGTCTAAAAGGAACTGCTAACTAAATCTTTTATTCTTTTAGTCTATAAAAATGGCTTTGAGGGACCAGAAATGCAACTTTTTGGTAATAAAACTTTGTATTCGAGTTGCGACATGTCGCGGCATTACGCAACACCAGGGAACGAGGAAGAATTCCTAATTGCATTGAATCTGCATTTAACCAGGCCACTGCCCATTCAGGCCACGAGATATCAGAAATTGGTAAATTATCAATCGCAATAGCTTCATTGAGCCCACGTGGTAGAATCAAGGAGCCCTTGCTACTCTTTATTTTCCTTTTCCGCTTTTAATTCCCCATCTCCATTCGTCTCTCTCTCTCTCTCTCTCTCGCTCCATCGAGATATGTGTTTTGCAGGCGTCAAAAGGGTTTGGATGGCCGCCAGCCGAGTGCAAATGGATAGCGAGCCTGCACGCGTTGGTCATCCGACTGGAAGAAGCGCGAAGAGGACCGTCGCCATGGTAACAGAGAGAAGAGCTCTGCTCATTGTTTGGAGGAAAGGAGGGGGTTGAAGAGAAGGGCGCTAGCTCATTGTTGGCACGAGGTTAAAGCAGGCTCGAATTTCATTGTTGTAAAGAGAAAAAGAGAGCGGCAGGGATGAGGAAGGGGGAGGAAGATTAAAATAATAAAAAATGCGCCAATAAATTCCTCGTCGACAAAAGGAGAAAAGTTCGAGTTACGACATCAATCGAGAGCGAAAGCACCTCGCAATTCAAAAGCATAAATTTCGAGTTTAGTAATAAAAGATAAGGAGGGCTTTTAAGACGATAGCAGCTTTAACATTAACTTTATTCCATACTGCCGAGAAGTAATGTCATGACAGTGATTTGCTGCGTGGAGTTTTCCTGCATTAAGGAGAAAAAAAATGAGCGGTTTTAAGTGGAGTAAAATAATACAGTCATTCCGCTATTGTCATGTGTTCCTAACAATACGGCCATTTCTAAGATAAGATGAAAAGTGTGGTCTCTATGCTTTAATCGATCTACGATTTTGTATCTAACAGTATAAAAAAATCATTATATTGCGTAATAGTGTTTGTAACATTGACAATGGCAATTATCGAGAAAACAGGTAACGAAGTCGTCTAACTTTGAGTGGATGTTAATATCATTAAAAAAACATTTTTACCATCTTTTTCCCGCTGTCTTTGCTACGAAATAAGACAAACAAATAAGATGTAATTCTAAAAGGAGAGAAAAATTTGGAAAGAATTCAACTTTTGAGAAGACAATGTTATTTAAAAAATAAACAGAAAAGATAAAAAGTTAAGAGAAAGCAGGGGATATTTTTTTTCTTTTCAAAAAGAGACGATTCCATTTGAGTGAAGGGAAGAAGAGAGGCTTAAACGATATCTTCCAAAAATTTTGGCCCATTTTCAAATTTGTATCAGAAAAATAGAGGAACCTTGCCTTGGAAGGAGAAGGAAATTTAAGGGGAAGAAGGTCGGCGAAAGGGATTCTAATTGATTATTTATTGATACCGAAGAACAAAAAGTTTTCTCAAACGGAATGAAAACTTTTCGAAAGAGAAATGATATTGTTAAGGGGGAGGCTTCTTTTATTATCGATCTCTAGATGGGAGCTTAACCTCCATCCCATTGGCTGCCTTTAACGTCTCTTTCATTTACCATCGTTTACATTAGGAAATAGGAAAAAATTGGCGATTTTTTTTTCAGACCTGTGTTTCATATTGCAGTTTATTGTCTGAGCGTGGGAGGAGAAGAGGCTTTACTTCCTTGTGGCGTCATTTTGGGATTTCTCTTCTGGAAAATTCTCAGCATCCTCAGCAGGGGAGAAGATATTAAGGAAGATGATTCACCCCGCAACGGACACATCCATTTTGCTCATTTATAATGTTGCCTAATATAAATTTAAAGGTGAATATACACATTTCATAGTCCTTTTTTAAAGCAAGCCATGAAACGACGGTGTCTTCGGCCGCTTCCTCTCCTAATTGAATAGGCTAACGCCGCAATCTATTTTAACGAATTATTGTTTTCTTTTTACAATATCGAAGAGCTCAAGATAAGTTTATATGAAATATCATAATAACATTTATTATGAATTGTAAGAGTTGATACAAAAGATAATGAAACTAATCGTTAATAATTTGCACTATGCCTCTGCTTGGAATTTTTTTTCTAAGATTTTTTTATGAATTCATAATTTAAGGCTATTTTTTTATTTTTTGCAAATTTACAATATGACTTCATAAAACGTAATATGCTAACAATAAAATATAAGCACATTTACGCAAAATTGCTTATCTATAGAAGTTATTATTAGTTTTATATTGAATAAGGCTAGTAAACAAATAGAAGTATTTCGGCAAAAATAAAAGTTAAACGTGCTTCCTGGAAAAGAACAAAGAAATTCTTAATAAAGAGGTTTTTTGCTTTTCACTCCTTTTCTCCAACTATTATTCTATGACTCTTGTCGGTATATAGAGCACGAATTTATGAGAGATCTCTATGGCTAGTTTTTTTCTTAAATTATTTCTTGGTAGTTTTCTCAATATAAATACGGTGACCAATTACTTTATAAATTTATATTTTGCGAGCTGTAATGAAATAAATTGCAATACGAAAACTGATATTTTTAAATAAACGTTAATACTGTATTAAAAATTTGTCAGCAGTTTCTCCCGTTTCTCTCTTTATTTAGTTTGGTTGCTTATATATCCATTACGTTTCTCGATATTAAAATATATAGGGCTTTCTCGATACTTTCTTCATGAAACTGTTATACTATCCGAATATAATTTTAAGCATATGTTCGTAATTTTAAATATAATTAAAAATAGTTCTCAAAACGGGCAGAAATTTTATTTAATTTGATGTGAATGAGAGCGCCGTCTGTTGAGAAATACAAAAACAATATAAAATTTAATTAGATTAACATGTAAAATTAAAAATACCAACAAAAACAATGGGGAAGAAATTCGAATTTTATTTCTATAAATTTGCGCTTAATAGTGCAATTTCACTAATTAATACTTTTTCGTGATAATAAATATCTCCCTTAACTCTTATAGAATAAATTACCGATAATTCTTATCCTTTAATAAAATCTTGCAAACATTCCAAGAAGGAGCGCAATAAAGCTCTAGATTAAGAAAGTACGGCAAACTTTGTCGTCTGCTACCAAATCCGCCATTGTTGGCCCAAATGGCTCTATAAAGTGAGTTACGCTTCCTCTAAAATTCGTCTTAAATGCATCCTTTTCGCAAATTTTCTTATTATTATCGTCTGGAAATATAACTGGCAATCAGTAAATTCTGTAACTATTGATTTTTCTTTAAATTTTGTTTTCAATTATAATTTTTTGCATATAAATAATGATAACGTTGAGGCAGTTTAATGATAACCAGATTCAGTTTTTAGTTTATTTTCACTTTATTTATTTATCCTTAATAAACGATTTACATGTAATTAATAAATTTTAAAAAACACTGTGTGTAGTTTTTGTAATTTTATTTATCAAAATATAATTTTATAAAATTTTATTAAAATATAATTTAATAAACTTTTATGAAATTAATTTTTATATTTATATCAAAAATTTCACTTTACCAATTTTAATTTTATTAAATTATATAAATTATTAAATTATTAAAAAAAAGTATAATTATAATTATAAAAATATCAAATATAATTTAATAAAATAGGAACTATTAAATTTAAGTTTTTGATTTAAATATAAAAATTACTTTGATAATTATATTTTGATAGAAAATTTTAAAAATTATAATTTGGAAAAACTAACCGTTTGATTACAAAAAAAAATTACAAAAAAATAACTACACATGCAATGTATTTATTCATTTCTGGAGGTTTATAATATTGACGTAAAAAATCTATCCAAAACTTATAGTTAAAATTTTCTATATTTTTTTTTCACCCAAATATCAAATTTTCTTTATTCAATTTCATATTTTATATTCAAGCTTAATGATGAGTGATAATTAACATTGCTAAAATAAGATTAAAATAACATGGACGTTTTATTTAAAGTTTTGCCTCCACATTTCACAGAGAGTTTAACCTTGTTATATTGAATTGTATTTTCTTAAAAAGAACTATATTCAACAAAAAACTATATTTTCTGATAGTCTGAGAATTGCACAATGCAACATTTCTATAACATTCGGTGAAGTTATAATATAAACGTACTTGCTTCTTATTACTTCTTCAGATATTTTAACGAATTTATTAACCTCCAAGGAGCATAGATTGAAGGATTCTGAAATTTTGCTTATTCGGATTCAAATTTAGGATCAATCAACGAATATTTCGTTAAAAATTTAATCTAAATTGCATCTTCCACATGCATTTCAATGGCATCTATCGCTGCGTTTGGGCCAACAATGGCTGACAAACTCACGTGACAGCCGTTCTACCAATCAGCAGCTGCGGGCGGCGCGGAAAAGGTTTGCCGTACTTTCTTAATCTAGAGCTTTAGAGCGCAAAGGTTTAGTACGCTTCCCTTTCCCCTATTGACAAGATATCTCCTTATTTTATTGACCCATTATTTAAACACGTCCAATAGTCGCTATTTTCCCTTCCGCTTAACCAATGGGAGATATTCTTGACAATTGCTCCTCCCTCCACCTTATCAATCTATTCTCTAGAACTCAGGCTTTATTTTCTTTAGTTGACTTTTGTCTCTCATCGCTGAAGATTGCTACTTGGTAGCCGAAATACGTATCCGATATTTCAAATCTCCTTGTGGATTTAGAAATTCCTTCCTTTTGTTTTTTATTCTGGGTGGGAACAATGGTAAATGTCAATAATTCAATTCTCGGATACATTTATCAACACAGCCATAGGATTATATTTAAGTTCCAAGGGTGATTCTTTTGAAGTTCGTTGAAGAAAATACTGCATCTCTAAACTTCATTTTGGTTTTAAATGAAAGATCTTAATCTGTAGATTTGTCGTTAGTTTTTGTGCCCATAGTTACTATTAATTAGCTGTAATTTACAATTAAAATTGCTTTAAGCGCATGCGTAGTGATATTATAAAAACCTTTTTCTGTGAAACCACGCAATTGTTTACCGTCAAATTTTGGCGGATTCTATCTAGTCTTTTTTTAATCTTTATATTGTATTAATTATACAGTAAAAAGGTTTCTTAATCTAAAGAGATTCGTAAAATAACCAAAAGAATTTCATTTCACGAAATAAATTGAAACAAGGCCACCTATAGACAAGGGCAAACTCACTCCGACAAAATAGCGGCAGATTATTTACACATAAAATGCTCATTCCAAATTATCTTTTATTTTTTTAATTTATGGATAAAGTATATTGCAAATGAAAGGATTAATTCAACACAATTTTTCACCCCAAAGAAAGTAAGACTATGAATAGGAGCTGAGATGGAGTTTGTTTTTTTTTTTAATGCTCATCAAAAAGAAAGTAAAAATGCACAATATGATTTTTTATTTTGTGATTTATTATTCTTCACATTAAAATATTACAATAATATATTTTAGATTTATTAAGCTAAACTGACTTTGTGGGATTACGAGACGTGTTCAAATGAAACCCGTTCGAGTAAAGTAGATGTTATAAAAAGAAGCCAGGGACCCCCGGCTTCACAAGCAAATAGAAAGAGCAGTATTTAATGATTCCATTGGCTTGAGCGGTTATTGGGTGCGTCGGCAGGTGGCGGATAGCCGAATATCCTAGGTTGATTACAACTTAGGACATCCCCGAATATCCAATAAGGGGACGCAGACCAACTCCCGAACCCAAGGTGTTATGCGCCCCGTGCTGAAGGGTGGATGGCACTTCGGTTAAAGTGTCTTTAACGGATTCTCCTGTCTACTTGGCGACACTCAGGAGTATTTAGCCTTTTCCCGGTATGCAGACATCCCCGGGATGGACCGTCAATCCTGCATTATTACAGCAGTTTATGGATTGTAATAAACCAACTCTATCTGGTAACCCTGTGGGGAACCAGCAACTTGCAGTCGATATCGACATGGCAGAAATGCCCTCTGTTGAATCAACTGAATGTAATCAGCATACAGCTTCTGAACCTGAAGCGCCGCATGCTTTACAGCGTGCAGCCTCTGGTGAGGATAGTGGCATGATTGTTTCGAAATATACTCACCGCCAGATGCTGAGGTGCATCCAAGCAAACCTGCAGCATAAAAAATTGGCGGCATCCAACCTCAATGGAACTTCTCTGCCCGAGGACATTCACATAGGTCTAATTCAAGAACCTTGGATTTCTAAAGGTGGAATTAGAGGTTTGAGTAATTTTAGAGGTAAGCTAATCTATGATTTTTCATGCTCATCTCCCCGAGCCTGGTTTATTGATCAGAAATAATATTAATGCTCTGTCTATGTATCAACTGTGATCCAGGGACTTAGCTGTAGCAAAAATCACCCTTCGAATGGAAAGGAGAAACCAAGATATTATCTTTGTCTCGGGTTACCTTCCATTCGAGGAGATTACACCCATAAACGACTATTCTAGAAGAATATGGGAAACTTCGATCAGCCATAACGTGGAAATTGTTTTTGGCTATGATGCAAATGCTCACCAGATAATGTGGGAGAGCTCTAACACTAATCTGAGAGGTAAGTTATTATTTGACTTCATCTTAGAAAACAACTTGGAAATTTTTAATCTAGGTAATAAACCAACCTTCATTACTTCGGTAAGAAGGGAGGTAATTGACATCACAATTGGTTCTTCCAATATGTGTAAATGGATTAGGAAATAGTGTGTTGATGAGAAGTCATCCTTGGCTGACCACCAACATAATCGCTTCTCTATTCTTGCTGATGAGGACTGGGATAGGACCTTTAGGGATCCTAAGCGGACAAACTGGACTCAATTTCGTGAGGACGTTCGTTCCGCGATCTCCGGTCTTCTGATGATAATTCGTGATACGGTTGACCTGGAATTGTGTGTGAATGGATTGCAACAAGCCCTAGTTCAGTCGTATCACGATAATTGTCCTTTGCTGAGAAAGAAAAGTAGATCCGGCTGTGTGTGGTGGAATCACTATCTTTCTCAGCATAGACGAACTGTCAGGAATCTTTTTAGGAAAGCTAAAAAGACCAATGATTGGCATAGCTATAAGCTTGCCCTCGCTGAGTATAATAAAGCCGGTAGAACGGCTAAACGTATTTCGTGGAAGAAGTTTTCTGTGAATCAGTCCAAACGACTGAAGAAGGCGCTAGACTCAACAAATTCTTAAAGAGAGAATATCCAATTTTGTTGGTACTCTCCAAAAAACGGATGGTGAATTCACCAGGGATGCTAAAGATGCCCTCGAAACTCTTATGGCAACTCACTTCCCGTTGCCACGCCCTGCGAACCTATGGATATTAATTGCTTGGATTCTTGGGTGCACGTAAGGAAGTAATTACACGTAATAAAATTACTCCGGCAATTAAATCTTTTGAACCATACAAATCTCCTGGACCGGATGAAATTACGCCAATTTTGCTTCAGCAAGTATCGGATGTGATTTCACCGATCCTATGTACTATCTTTAGGGCTAGCTTAGCCGTAGGTTATATTCCTAATCTGTGGAAGTTGGTCAAAGTGGTCTTTATTCCGAAACCTGGTAAGGGCCGCTATGACCTAGCCAAAAGTTTTCGACCGATTAGTTTATCTTCTTTCGTACTTAAATGTTTCGAAAAGATCATTGATAGGCGAATTAGAGAAACTATTGGGATGAACTATCCCATTCATGTTAATCAATTTGCCTGTCAACCGGGCAAATCTACGGAGGTAGCCTTACACCAATTGGTGGTTAAAATCCAAAAAAAAACCTTGAGTACAGGGAGTTTGCACTTGCAGCCTTTCTCGATATCGAGGGAGCCTTCGACAACACCTCTTATATTTCAATTGCCAATGCTTTAAGTTCTAAAGCTATTGCTCCACTGTTCAGTAAATGGATTCAAACCCTTTCGTCGTAGAGAATCACTGTCTCCCAATTTTTGGGAGAGGAAATGGAGGTTCGACCCTCCAGGGATTGTCCACAGGGTGATATTCTCTCCCCCCCTCATTTCTAAGTTAAACAGTCGTGGCATATATGTCCAAGGTTATGCGGATGACATTGTCATCTACGTATCTGGTATTGATAAACTTACCTTATTGGACCTGATGCAATCTGCTTTGTTTGAGGTTCAAACATGACGCATTGAGCGAAATTTAAGGGTTAATCCTTTGACGACCACTCTTGTACCTTTTACTTTTTGTAAAGAAATTATTCCTTTTGATCTAACACCAATTCTGTTTGGTGAAAAGATCATTGTTAAAAAGGAGATCAAATACTTAGGGGTCATCCTTGATAGTAAATTGACCTGGACTCAACATCAAAAAAAAAAGAATAAACCAAGTGGGACTCTATCGATGTCGCCACGTCCTAGCTAAATCTTGGGGTCTTACCCTTAAAATGCACGTTACAGCCATTAGACCTATTTTAACACACTGTGCTCTGGTTTGGTGGCGTAAGATTGAGCAGTCTACCGTTAAGGCCAGGCTGACCTCTCTTCAAAGGTTGGCCTGCCTGGATATCACGGGCGCTGTTTCAACGACACCAACTAGGACAATGGAAGTAATTCTTTCTTTGACTCCATTGGATATTTATATCAAAGGAGTCGCTAGGAAAAGTTCATATCGTCTGGGTAATCAATGGCTACGGGTAGATTTCCCTGGGGTGAAATCTCATACCATCATTAGCCGGATTATGACCAGTAAAATCTTACAAATGCCTTCCGATGTAATGAAAACTCGAACCCTCCCTGAGCTCTCGAGCGAGGTCATCATAGACCCCGTGCTAGAGCGGGGAGAGGGGAGTCTGCATTTTCCAAAGGGCGCCATCATTTGGTATACGGATGGCTCCCGACATCATGGACTCTCTGGCCTACTGTGGCAATCCCAAAACCCTACGCTTCTGTCGGCTCGGTCGTTGGGTCACGGTCTTCCAGGCAGAGATGTTAGCTATTATCTACTGTCTATAGTTATATATAGATAAACTCTAGTTAGTAAGAAAATCTTCATACTCAGTGACAGTCAGGCGGCTCTTAGGGCCTTAAAATCTTCCAAGATAACTTCTAAAATTACCTTGGAATGTCGTCAACTCCTGCAGGTCCTGGCTCTCCAAAATAACGTTATGTTACAATGGGTGCCAGGCCATAAAGGGATAGTTGGAAATGAGGTCGCTGATACATTAGTAAAACAAGGTGCCAAATCGGCACCTATTGGTCCCGAACCTTTCTGCGGTATTTCTAAACAAAAGGTGGGAACAGACCATCGATCAGAGACATGCTAGATTCATGATTAAGAAACCTATTCAGAATCTAACAACTAGTGTTCTACTACTTAGTAGGCATAAACTACGGGTTATCATGCGCTTTCTTACAGGTCATGATTTACTACTAAAACATTTATATAGAATGGGGATCCTTCGGGAGAAACCACTATGTTCAAAATGTAATTTGGTGGACGAAACGGCCCATCATATTCTTTTTGAATGTGTCGCTCTGGCACATATTCGTCGCCTCACGCTAAATTCTACTTTTCTTGAGGACATTCACCAAGATCCAGTGGGTAGCCTAACTCGTTTTCTTAGCGAGTCTGGATTACTAAAGGTTCCTTGGGTTCACTGGGTTTTGGCGCAAAATTCCCTCGTAGGAATAGATGCCTAGGTGGTCTCTGGTTCTTTTACCATTGATTAACCTACGCGCTCTTATAAGATATAAGATAAGTATTTAATGAGCGGTATTGTTACACACTTTTCTCAAAAGAAGTCATCCATGCGGTTTTAGTATGCATCCCACTGTTTGGAGAAACGGTAAATTGATGTGCGTTGCTATTTGAACCAATCTTAGCTGCTTCCAGCACCTCCTCATCGGTGTTGAATCGTTGTCCCTTGAGCATTTTCTTCAAAGAGATGAACGTCACAAGAGGACAAATCCTGTAAGGAGGATGTTCGAGAACCGTCCATTTCTTCTTGGCTAATGCATCCACACATATTCTGCGACATGCGGACGTGCATTATCATGGAGAATGATCACTCCTGAAGACAGCTTGCCCGGTCGCTTGTTTTGATAACCGTCTATTTATGCGGACGGAATTTTCTGTCTCCACAAATAATGCGATGCTTGCCTAAACGTAATGGGTGATTTCTTGTGATAAACGTGTGCACAATATTGTTCATTAAATACTACTCTTTCTACTGGGTGATTCAAAATTCAGGAAAAACTTTAAAGCTCAATAATTCGCACACGTTTGCACAGAAACGACTGAAATGAAGTCGGATTTTTTTTTTCTAGGAAAAAAATTAATGCTAGAATTGTTCGGTTTTTGACCAACAGATGGAGTTGTCAGGTTATAAACATCAGTTTAAGCACATTTACTCAGCACTCGCTGCAAACGCTATTTCGGAAGCAGATAGTGATAGCTCCGTCTCACCGATAGTTAATCCGGCATCTTACCATCTGAAAATGTGCATAAACTGATGTCTGTAACCTGACAACGCCATCTGTTGCTCAGAAACCAAACAATTCTAGCATTCATTCTTTCATTTCAATCGTTTCTGTGCAAGCAGAATCTTTTTATCTGTATTCTTGTGCGAATTATTGAGTTTTTGCTGACTCTTGGATCATCCTGCATTTGCTTGTTTCCTGTTCCCTGCCTTCTTCTTACAACATCTACTTGACTCGAACGGTTTTCCTTTGAATACTCCTCGTAATCCGGCAAAGTCAGTTTTGCTTAATAAACTAAAATACATTATTTTAATATTTTAATGTGAAGAATATTGTGAATAAAAATTCATATTGTGCATAAAAATCAGAGGCGGCGCGAAGCAGTAAGCAAAGTAAGCGTCGCATGGGGGAGCACTTTAGGATGGAGTGCAGCGCTAGCCAAGATTGAAAGGGTGCATATTTTAGAGCTTTCTCTAAGTTTGCATAGGGGCACCGAAGAGGCTAGCGCCATCTCTGATTTTTATTTTCTTATTTGTTGAGTATTTAAATAAATCCCATGTCAGCTGTATAACATCGCATATCATCTATGGACTACTATGGACTACATTGCCGCCATTTCATCCGAGTAAGCTGGCCTTGGTTGAAAGCACAGCCAACTAAAAATAGGTACATTGTGTTTAGTTGGCTATGGTTGAAAGCATATTACGCCTATCAACAATTCGCTGTAACAGTCGTATGACGATTACGTTAATTCCATCCGTTAAGCGAGTTTTGTACCATGCGACCTCAATTACAAATTCTTTATTACTGTAGATATTAAAACTCGTTATATTTTTAATATTCGATTCTCTCATTAACTCCAACACATGTAAATTCCTCCCATATGGTAAATAAAATCACGGGATTCACACGAATCAATCACGTGCCTATTTTTGAGTATCTCTAAGAAGGCACACGGAGAAACATCCTGAAGGGCATCATCTTCATCCAGTGCAGGATTTACGTATAAACTAAACAAGCCATAGCTTAGGGACCCACTCTCTTGGGGGTCCTTGACAAAGGACAGCTGGACATATAAGGGACCCTATTACCTTCAATAGCTTAGGGCTCATCAGACCTAAATCTGGAACTGTCTTCATCCTATAGATATCAGCCAAAATAAAAGATCCAAACTTTTAAATATGCTAGCAACTTATTCAATGACTACAACAGAGTTGACTTTTCTCTTTCTTTTATTTTATTTTTTAAAATGTTTGTTACGCAATGCTCGTTAATTGAATGGGGATCGAATGGAAGCCCTTTCGGTTGTCGATCGATCCGAGCTCGAAAGAAAATAGCAGTGGCAAAGCCTTGTCTCGTTGTTCTTTTCAAAGTCTCCTTTAAACTTTTCCTTCGTTCTTTCTTAATTCATGGGCGAATAAGGAAAGAAGAAGAAGGGGGAGGGGACTAAGGCGAAGAATAACGAAGAAATGGAAGAGTGATTGCGTCACGGATGACGCTACTGAATCGCTACGGCTTTTTCTTTTCTTTCTTTTTTATGATAGCGTACAATTTGAAATATTGAAGAGCACACTAAGAGAAAGAGAGAAAGAGAGAGAGAGGACATTGAGAGAGACTGTTACAACAATAAGAGAAATAACAAAGAAGAGTCAATCTTGTGTGCATGGCTCAGTAAGCCACTACATGTCCTTGAGGCAAAGATGATGAACACCATCGGAGACCAAGTTTCTCATAGCAACCCTTGTCTCTCCCAGTTTATTTTTCACCTTCCAAAATGATAATGTACCTTGTCATAAGGCTAATGTAGCGAAAAGATAGTTTCAGTATTCGTGTTATTTCTAACTTGGTTGCTAAAGACTCCTGAAAATGAAAATCTAATAGAACGACAGTGTATGTTCCCTCAAAATAAATATATTCTTTAGTTTTGTATGTCCATTTAAACAGAGGATATTAAATGTTGAAGAAAACGAATATATTTTGTCTCATGAGTGCACTCCGCGTTGAGCAAACTTAAAGATTGCTGCATTGCATAATAAAGTAACCTCATCCATTAGGTTACTGCTGCAGCCGAGATGGTTTATCTAGAAGAAAACACGAAACAAGATATATTTCGTCTTGCTCAAGACAGACTAAATAGTCAGCAATATAAAAATTAGCTTGAACACAGGAAACCAGAATAAAATTAAAAACAAACGATTAATAAGTTTTAGAAATGATTGGTATGCAACAAATTATTTAATTCATGCTATTTTCAGAATTTAATTTATTAAATATTTCTACTTTGACAATAGACCGTATTATATTTTGTATACTACATATGTATGAACATGACAAATTATAATCAAATGCCGAGAGAGATATAGGAGGTGCTAACAGTGGTATAGAGCAAGAGTTATAGCTGACCTCTTCTAATAACGCGCACAATGACTAATTTATTCGTAATAAGCCCGATTAATAATCAAATTGCCCAGTATATTGCAAACAGATAATAATTAAAGCTTACAGGACAAAATTTTCATTTGAATTTTGTATATTTTCTGCTTCATAAAGTCATTTTAAGAAAAGTCTCCTTTCGATGACGTTTGACTATCAAGTCAAAATGGCGACGAACAAATAGGTTTATTCTATGCCTTTAAAAACATGAATTTTTAATAGACTTGCTCATTTACTTTAGAAGTATATGATTTTTAGACATTGTCAATCAATAGGTATTATATGTTTATAATAGGATCGACGTCGACGTCATGAAGGTAGGCGTTGCTTAGGGGCGGCACGTATCTCGGACGACGGCTCTGATTGGTAAACGATTTACTAGTGAAAATGCAAAATTAAGACAGCTCTCTTCTTATAATTCAAATTTAAACAAAAAAAAAAGTTGTCCCTCTTTTTACCTTTTCATTTAGTTCGTTTTAATGAGCTTCACTTAATAAACGGATTCGTTAAGCAAATTAAACCTGTACATTAAATTTTTGTTAATCCATCATCTCAATATCACAACAATGATAACAGAACAAGAAAAACGACTGCTTTTTTTTCTCATAAATTAATTTTCTGATTTATGAAAAGAGATTCATGTCAACATTGATATAGCGAAATGCCGATCATAAATTCGTCATACTGCCTTATTGATCATTTTACCGCCGAGATAACATTCGCTTCATGATTCGCATTTTATTATATAAACAAATGAATCTTCCATCATTTTCTACTGTAAACTTTCATATTGCAGTGTCGCAGTTTTATTATCTCTGTAGTAAGTGTTCACAACAGCTGTGTTATGTTGACGTCTCATAAGCGCTGCAAGAGCTTCTAATTTTAGTGGAAGCTTGAAGCAAGAAGGCAAACCCTCACCTGTCATTTAGACGCCTAACAAAGAGCAATATTAAATACTAATTTACTTCTGGATATCATACGCAGCCGAAAATATACTAAGTCGTGAAAAGAGCGGAAACTTATGTTAACATATGTCAGAATCATTTATTTCTTCTGATTTAGAAATTCATTCATTTATAATGTTAGTATACCAAGCATAAATAGCTCTTTAAAGTTTTTTTTTTAACTATTGTGCTGGACTTAAACCTAAGATGAAAAAGAAAAAAACTAAAAGGAATTCTGCTTTAAGAAATCGATTTTTGGGAAGCTTACAAACAAAGGGGCCCTTTAGTAAATCGACTCTAGACAAAGCATCTTCAAAACAGAAAATGCTTTACGTGCAGAGAATGATAAAAACCTACATTTCTGCGTCTAATGGAATGCACAATAACGTTTAAAGGGAAAAAAAGCTCAAGAAAATTCATCTAAAGACGGTCGTGAAATGAAATCTCATTAAAAATGCGAAAAAACATTGAAAAATGAAAGCTTTTCCGAATTTTGTACCTCTTCTAGAAAAACAAAAGAAATATTCGGTTGACTGTTATTAGTGGAAGGAAATCGTCTCAATACATAAACTTATACGAGAGGTATTCTGGCATAATTGCATTTACATAAACGATTCCAAGAAATATAAAAAAAAAATGTTTTAAGATAGGTAGACTAATGTATACAATCAACACCCGAACGACTGAAACAGAGGATACGGAAACCATAGTCGAAAGTCGCTCTATGAATATTTTGATACATACACACTGAAGAAATGCTTACAAATGGTCAGAGTAGTTCCCCTCATTCAAGGGTAAAGCCATCAGATCAGTAAGACATTATGCAAAGCTTTAAAGAGCATTTTAGTTTGTATGACAGGTACATGATACCGAATAGAGTCCTTTAATATGGCCATAGAAGTTGGCCGATTTCTGTATGTCTTTGACTTCAGACAGCTCCATAATCAAAAGTCGCAAGATATGTAAGTTGCTTCTAAGGCATTTGTCAAGTTCAGTCACTTGCTCTCAGACTCCTAAGGCGTCATCTGGTGGTCAGGAATTAAATTTCTTCAGCATTAATCAACAATCTACTTCTTTCTGTGATTTCGATGCAAACCGCATAAAATTACTGTACCGCTTTTTAAATCTTCTTTTCCTTTTGAAACTCGGAATTAACTATCCATTTGTCAAATAATGGGATCATAGAACTCTTGTTTTTATTTCTCTTTTCAAGCATGGATTTTTACCTTAGCCTATCTTCTGGGTGACGTGCATTGGTTTTACAAAAGTGATTTCGTATAGGCGATTTGAATGATAGTTTTCCCCCGCTGGACCTGAATAAGCGTACTATCAGATTATTGATCAAGAGCACATTCGTTTTGTCGAAAGAGCCTTTGACAACCTATTTACTGAAATGACATGCAAAATAGCGGCTTACCTCTCGCAGCTATGAAATTTAAGACGAGCAAGTGGATTTGCGCATATTATGCTGCTATTCTCTATTGCAAGTCAGGTTTAAAAATAAACATAAACATGTTTCACAGTCTTATCAATTCGGCTTAGATTAACAAACCTGCCTTACTAGATAAACATATACAAGAGGTATTCTTGCTACTTGCATTTTCATAAACGATTCCAAGAAGCAGCATAAAACAAAGACAGGCAGAAGGCTTTAAACAATTAACACCCGAACGACTAAGCAAATGCTACGGCACCATAGTCAAAATTCTCTTTATAAATAGAAAAAGACTTCAAAGTCATTAAGCTCAACCAACCAGGCGCGGACTCGTAAAATTACGGCCGTTCCTATCTAGCAATTATGCTATTGTTTAAACTTTGGCAGAAATAAAACGCCAGGAATATCAACACGGGCTTCCCATAGCTTAGTTCCAACCGCAAGTAGAGTTTAAAATATTTTTTTTTGTTGTTTTTTTGAAGTTTCATATTGACAAGAATGACCGCACACACGAACTGGACAATTTCTGTTCAACATAAGGAAAATTTAGAATATAAATATCACTGTTCAACAAGCAAATCAATGCATATGACGAATTTCAAATTATTTTTTTCTCAAAAAGACGCAAAGCACCTTCAGAATATGAAAAAGGATGAAACTTTTATTTCTCCTCAGTCTACGTTTATGTCCCCGTTGATAATAATTTTGAAACGCGTGCGCATCACAATTTTAATGAAACTTATTACCTATTTGGAGCTCTTCAAATATCTCGATTCGGCTCAAGACTCGTTCCATAGTTTTGAAAATTATGCCCTGGGGAAAAATTTTTTTAATATCAAGAAAGGAAAAAGTGTTTCGACAGAAGTTTACCTCCCCTGCAAAGCTCCTCGTCACCCATAGCAACACGGCGCTACTCATAACATACTTGGTGTTTAGAGAATTAAGACATAAAAAAAAACCCTAGCAAAACACTACCTTAAAATTCGACTAGAATAATAATGGGTAGAATGGAAGGAATGAATGATAATGGAATGGAATGACAGAATTGAAAAGAAAATTTTGCTTTGTTTTCTATGGTTTTAGCTTAATCAATATTATGTCACTCATATTTATTACATACAGTTTAAATGCGAAAATGGCCATCCTCCACGATTTCTTCGTTAAAAGCCAATGGGATCGTATCTTCATGTTAATTTGCATAATATACTTTTAGAGGCATGAAACTAAGATAATCGTAAAAATTTTTAATGTGCAGCTATAGGCTGTAAGCCTTTTAGAGATAACTGTCGCAAATAATTAATTTTTTCCAAGAAAATTCGAGATAAGTTCTCGGCGATTTTTATGATAGAAGCCAAATAGATTCAGAAATTCAGAAATCATTTTCTTAAATAATTACATACTGTGAAGACAGCATAAAAATATTTTGCAAACAAAAAAAAGATTGTGAATGTCATGGATGAAGATAGATGTGGCCAATATTATCTTTTTGAACGAGAAAATAAAGATTTGTATAATCTAATACACTAAAATATACTTTTGAGAATTAGTGACAAGACCAGTCGAGATTAAGATGAAAGCTTGTATTGCGACAATTCCTTTAGTGAAGCTGTTTCAACGCCATTGCTCTATTCATATCCTATATAAAATCCCAACTATTATAGGAAATGAAGACTACGAAAAATTCATACGTAAGGCAAATTCTGTAAATCCGTATAAAAGTTGATAAAGCAACGCCAATCCATTCTTTCACTTTAACCAAGCGACAATAAGGATTGAGAAAACAACGTTCACCTTGCATTGGCGGTAGTGTAGTCTTCACCTGATGATCTTGGCTCATCTTGGACGTGCTTCGGTTGGTGTTTGAAGGCTTCCCGAAGGAACTGTCTGACGGCAGAACACTCTTGTGTGTCTCCTCCGCCCCCGGGTCCATGATCCGTTCCCTGCCACCTATCTCCACTCACGTTTCCTTGTAAACGTTGCAACAGGAGGAGTATTTTTGTTCGTGTGACTCCCGCTGGAATGTTCAACTTTTTGCGATGGCCTTTATGACAACGTCGATGAAATGCTATTCTGAGACTCGTGCCGTTCATTTGTCATGGTACTTCCAACATCCTTCTCACACCGTCTTCTCCTTTTTCCTCCTCCTCACACTGCGGCAAAGGAAAGCGAGGAAGAGGGTGGGGAAAGGAAAAAAAAAAAAAAAAAAAAAAAGGAGTTCGCTTGATCGGATACTCGTTACCCACAATCTAAAAAAAGAAAGTTTTCCATGGGTCAAATGGGACGCTTGATTGGATTAGACGCTGAATAATTTAAATTTGATTACTTTTTTTATGTCGCACTGTTATCAGCGTCAAACACGAATCTAAAGAGCCAATAAAAATGTGAAAAGGTTGTCTTGACATTCAAAATGAAGGGACATTTATTATGTACTATTTGATATAAGATATTCTTCAGATATGAAGTAATTTTGTTCATGAAAGAATTCTAATAAATATAATAGATGGATATAATGAGAGAAGGACGAGACAAAAAACCCTGGAATACAATAAAAGTTATTAATTAAAAAATTAAAAAATAAATAATAATTATAATTTTTTATTTTTTATTAATTATTATTTATTTTTTTTATTTTTTAATTAATAACTTTTAATAAATATAATAAGATATAAAATTTTAATTCACAATAAAATTTCCAACTTACTCCTCCCTCCCAAAAAAAAACAAAATTGAATAAATATCATCTAATATACAGGGTGAGTCAAAAGTCTGTTACCCCCAATACAATTTCAAAACGAGTGGAGATACAACAAATCTGTTGCAGGCAACAAATAGGAAGTTAGGTAGGAGCTAAACAATGGTAGTGTCAAATTGGCCTATAACTTCGAATTTTGCACCTTGCAGTTTGTAACTTTGTAACCGCTACAGGTAGATAAAAATTTCCACTTGTACAGTTATAGAGCTCAAAACGCTGATTTTTACAACAAAAAAAAAAGATTAAAAATAAGCATAAAAATAAGACCACTACAACAAAATGAAATTTCAGTGCTCAAGCTACATTGAGTTTTGTCAATGAATGAAGTGCTCAACGGGGTGTCCTTCTGCAGCAATGCATAACTGTACACGGTATTTCACAGAACCCATCACATTTAACATCAATGATGGGTGTTATATCTGTACAAGCCTGCTGAATTAGTTGTTTCAAATCATTTACTGATGCTGATACAGTGGCATACACTTTGTCCTTGATGTATCCCCAAAAGAAAAAATCAACTGGTGTCAAATCAGGCGAACGTGGTGGCCAATGGACTGAACCTCCTCGGCCAATCCATCAATGAGGAAACGTGTCATCTAGTGGTTGGCGTGCAATGGCTCAAAATGTGGAAGTGCCCCATCATGCTGGAATCACATTCGGCGGTACTGCACTAAAGGCAAGTTGTCTAAAACGTCTGAGACGAAGCCATCCAAAATCATTTCTGTGTACTTTACTCCTGTAAGGCAACCGTTGTAGAAAACAGGTCCCACCAAAATGCCATTCCATAATCCACACCACAGCTTGAGCACTGAAATTTCATTTTGTTGTAGTGGGTTTATTTTTACGTTGATTTTTAATCTCTCTCTTTTTTTTTTTGTTAAAAATAACGTTTTGAGCTCTACAACTGTACAATTGGAAATTTTTCTCTACCTGTATCGGTTACAAAGTTACAAATTGCAAGGTGCAAAATTCGAGGTCAAAGGTCAAATTTGACATTACCGTTATTTAGCCCCCACCTAATTTTTGTATGTTGACTGCAACAGATTTGTTGTACCTCCATTCGTTTTGAAATTTTTTGGGGGTAAGATACTTTTGACTCATCATGTATATATAGTGAACAAAAATATTATCCATTAACCAGTTTGCACGTGATTGTTAAACTAAGTGACATATTCATATTATTCAAGTTTAATTGCACGTATTTGTGTTTACAATAATACCCTGAACTTAAGGTTTACAATTGGTATGAGATATCATAAAACAAAATGGGACTGCATGATATTTTTGTGACATAATTTGGATAAATATTATCCATCCACTTAAAATTTGGACAGATGTACAATTAAAAGTTAATTTTCAGTATTTAGTGGGACCTCTTTTGGCCCTGACAACATCTAGGCATCGACTGTACAGTGATTCTACTAAAGGTTTTGTGTGTTTTTTCATCGAGATCATTCCAGATTATAAACCATTTTCTTACTTTCTTTCTTTATGTTTCTTAATAAAGTGTGTCGCAGAATTATATAGAAAAGTAAATTATTTTTTAAAATTGTGTTTTTGGGAATCATATTTTATCTCTATTAACAAAAGTCATTGTGTGTAACCTTCTTTTGACTTTAGTCTTTCATCTTCATTTCCATTATGGCCCAAAGGTGCTCGATTGGATTTAGGTGACTGGTGAGGCCACTCCAGCACTTTAACTTTGAATGCGTTTTACAATTTTTAAGTCTTCCCGTTCTAATGTTTTTTTCTTCCTGCCTCTTCCAACTTTATTTGTGATTTCTCCTGTTGTGTGATACTTTTGAATGATATATTGGACTGATGAGCGTAGAATTTAGAGGTTCTTGACAACTACACGCCGACTTTGCCCATCCTTTAATCCAGCTATGACCCTAGCTTTCAAATCATATGAATGTTCCTTTATTTTCTTATATTTCTTCGTTCATTATCGTGATAGGTAATCTGCTGTGAATGTGATTGGTTAATTTTTTCATAATAGATAATATTTTTTTGGCTTAGAGTAATTACCTGGATGGATGATTTTTGGTTCTGCTATTACAAGATGTCTTATCATCTACTGTATGTTCACTTTCCCCCATTTAGTACAATGACCCTGCCCAATGTGAGATGTCACATAGTTTAAAATACTGTAGATTATGATAAAATTTCCATTCAAAATTAATTGGCTTCATTTAATTAAACATTTTTTACGTAAGTTGGTGGATGGATGATTTTCTTGCTTACAGTAGATGCATTAGTTTTTGACTTCATCATAGTGGAAACCATTATAAGTTATGGAAAAGCGATGGAAAGTTCCCCTTCCAGGAGGAAGGAAGGAAACAGTGAATGCTTGGTTCCTTTCTATTCACTATTTTTGAATTCAACCAGTGTTCAAATTTTAGCTGCTATTTATATTTAATTAATTTTTAAATCTGAAAAAGAAGAAACAAGTCGTCTGCATCACTGAAGCAACTGCACTTCAGACTAGAAAAATCGCCTCTTCACAGCTATTAATAAAAAATTTCTAAAAAGTATAATTAAGACTTCTTCTCGGAAAATAAATGGATTTTTTTTGTAAATGGGGCTGAAAATTAAGGACAGAAACTTATCTTTTTTGTTTATGTAATAAATTTGCATTTCGTTTTAAAGCAGTGCAACAACAGTATGTAAATCAATGTTACAGTAATTAAACATTTTATCTTTACTCCATAGAGGACTCTGTTAAGACTACATAATACCGAGCAGCCACAGAAAATTAATTTTAAGTTACATCTATATTCACAGAAATTTATTCTTGAAAAGTTGTAATTTCAAAAATATAATGGAGATGTAAGCCATGAATTTTTAGTGAAACTTTAAGGAAAAGCTTACTTAAGACTATGTACATTTTGCCTAGACAAATTTTCCTTAGATGTGAACTGCTATTTAATTTTTACAATGCAAACTAACCGCTAAAATTTTAACAACAAAGGACAAGTTCTTTGGAAAAAAGAATTCCTAACAAGAACGTTAATGAAATTTGGTGCTTCGGTGGTTCGAACTTCTGGAAGGTTTGCTTAAGGAGTTTTGTATCAACAAACGGTTTCATTCATTTTTTTTTACTAAAGCCGAGTTGTTTTTTCTTTTCATTCTGAAAGTAAGAACTTTTCATCCAGCTTTTTGTTTTTCTTTAAAACCGAGTCAATGTGAGTGAGTGAAATGTCAACTAAAAGTGGTTCCACGAGAAAAAAAAATTATTTGAACAAGGACTAATGGAAGGAAGGACTAGGGGACTTCTTTAAAGAAAAAAAATGATACTGTCAAATATATACATTCAAAAAAGGTCCATAATAGATCGTAAATTTTGCAAAGAAGTAAATACATGTTTGATACTTTTTAATTTTTTTTAATTTTTTCAGATTCCAAATTGTTGTAAACCCGTTTGCTCTTACAAATCTCTGGCATATATTTAAATGAAGTGAAAAAATCCATGCGGAGACGAAGTTAACAAAAATATTTCGAACAGAGGAATTTGGATTGCCTAGAAGTGCCATTTCTAGCCTCGAATAATGCGTGCGCACTCCAACCAATCCGGCAGCTCCTTCACGTTTTGGATCGAACGTCGGTCTATTTCGTTTCAACCGCTGTTAAGTTCAAGCTCTGTTCCCTATTTGCTGTCTGCAATTTCTGCCTTTTTATCTTTCGCCCTACGATGCGAAATGGGATGGAGCGAATACAGGTGAGGGGAAAGGGTGGTGGGCATTACATTTTTGAGGGTAAAACCTGAACAAGGAAGCGATTTAAAAAAAAATCATTTTATTTACTTTTATAACTTGAATCATGTAGGCAGTTAAGCATTTTTTAAAAAGTTTCTAAATTTCTGCAGAAAATTTAAAGATTTGTAAAATAAAAAAAAAATTAAACAAAAACTGTGGAATGGAACAAGCAAAAAAGAGGAACCTCTAATCCATAAAGAGAAATGAAATACCGGACAAAAGTGAGAGACAAAAGTAAAAAAAAAAATAAATAAATAAAAAAGGAATACCATCTTTCAGATCAGTGCCAGTTGTTTACTTGTATTGCGATTGAAAAATATATGTAATAAAATGGATTAAAAGAAAATACCTTAAGTAATTTTAAAAATCCATTTTATTACATATAATTTTTAATCGCAATACAAATAAACAAAGTGGCACTGATCTGGAAGATTGCATTATAATTATTAGTTGCTTATTTCTGAATATTGCTTCTACAAAATATAAATTAATCATCCTCTAATTATAATTTACTATTTAAATAATTGTAAATTACATAAAACTTTAATTATTGTTTTTTAATTATTGTTTTTAATTCTATATCAACTTCTTGTTAATAAAAATTTCTTATTAATAAACTTTTTTAATATTAATTCTTTTTTTTTTTACCTTAGTCCTGATCAAATAAAATATATACTTAATTTTTATTATACTTTAAATAGTTCAGATAGATCATCTAGTTAAATATACACGTACTTCATTCAAAAGAACGTTCTATAAAATTTTAAGGAAATTGTTAGGCGCGATTAACTAAGGAAACATATTCTGATGAATTCGATTTATCGATTCCAATACATAATGGATGAGAAAGCCGCCCCCCCTCCCACGAGAAATTAAAACTGGAAGAGTGGATATTATTACCATTTGTACATCTGTCGATAGTTTCATTTGATCATCAACTGGTGCTATTCAAAAAGTATTCAATAGTTGTTCTATTAGTTAACGCATCGCTATGTCGCGATGAGAATTAGGCATTCGGAAGAAAATAACAATTAACTATTGACCGGAATGATAAATGTTGAGCCAATCTAATGGATGATATCCAATGCAGTTTACAGACATACTTGCAAACTTCATGACTTCCAGTATCAATAAGCAAAGATTTATTACCGCTTTGTTCAAAATGTTAATTAGCAACTTTCTTGGACAACAATCTTGCAATAATTTTTTCTTGTATGCATTATATTCATTTTCACTCTGGAGAGGAAAACAAGATAAGAGGAAAAGGGTTTTTTTTTTCAAACCAAGCTTTTATAATGTTTGATTTAGTGGCAACAATAAAGCTTAATTTTACAACAATAAACAACAACGGATACATTGAACTCTCGCCATAACGAATTGTCCAATGATGAATTAGTACCATTAGAATACGAACCAATGAACCCATTTGAAAATTTTTTTCTTTATCATAAATTGTCATCGATTCTGTGTATGTGTGTCAAGTTTCAGCTCCCTATCTTGTCGGGAACTTGGTTTAATATTAATTACAAGATTTGACCTAAACAAACTAACATTGCAAGTTTAATAAAAGCTTTTAAAAAAGTGAAATCTCAGCAACAATTTCATGCGTCGTTTGTCATTAATTAAATTTATGTATAATTTGATGGACAGGGTTAAAATTTCAAATGGTGCCTGGAGGAATCGTACATCATATCCACGTGTTCTCCTGGATGTAGAGCCACAAGCAATGGGTGATTTGATGCCAAATCACAATATGCAGCAAAGAGTGAACCAAAGAGTCTCCATTTAAAAGGATTTATTTTTCTTTTTTTTTTCTTTTTCTTATTGATATCGGTGAAGAAGAGCAGAAAAGGAGTTAAGATACGAGGGATAATCAAAAAGTAATGTCGCCTACTTTTTTTTTCTCGAAAATGACAGCAGATATGAGCAAATTACGATATATAATAGTTAGTTTGTTTCTTTATTAAAGTTTCCTGCTAGTGTCCTGTGCATCCGCCAAGCACTAGGGACGTGACAGTCCAAAGAAGATGGCGGCGCTCATTTCATCGTCTAGTGCTTTTGAGCGGCGGAGTGTCAGTGGCGGATCTAGAACTTAAACAAGGGGGGAGGCTAATCAGGTGGTTGGGCTAAGATGTTATAAGTTATTTGGAATAAATACCTCCCCTCCCCAGGGAAATAGTGGTCCTGGGGTCTTTCCTATATTGAAGTTTGTAAATGTAAATTTGTAAAAATATTGCAGTATTAAAAATCTTTACAATTTATCTAACTGGTGCATGTTTAGGATCAATGGGAGGAGGGGGCTATAACCTCAGTAGCCCCCCGCCTTAAATCCGCCATTGAGCGTTATGCGTTTTCTTTGTGCAAAAGTACTGAAACCAGTCGATATCCATAAGGAAAATGTGTCGGTGTACGGAGGTGATATCGTCCAGCTCCGAACAGTACAACGTTGGTGCAAGCCTTTTAAAGCAGGACGAGAGGACCTGCTGGCGAACATCCGCTCTGGTCGGCCGCGGGAATCCATGACTGACGGCAACATTGCCGCTGTGGAAGCGCAGGAGCGGGAGAATCGGCAGATTACCGTGAGAGAAATTGCTGCAACGTTGGACATTTCATATGGGACGGCGTACGACATTGTTCACGAGCAGCTCGGCTTTCGCAAAGTGCCATGCAGATGGGTGGGTGTCACGACACTTGACGGCCGAACATCAAGGTGCTCGTTTCGATGCTTGTTTGTTGCATCTCATCCGATACCAGGAGGAGGGTCAGGATTTTTTTGAAACGAATCATCACAGGCGATGAATCATGGGTCCACCATTTCACGCCCGAAACCAAGATGCAATCGGTGGTTTGGAAACACCCTCATCTCCCACAACGAAAGATGCCATTAGCCGGCAAGGTCATGTTGACATGTTTTGGGATTGCCGTGGTCCGATACTGCTTGAGTTTCTTCCAACGCATACGACCGCTACAGAGGCACGTTGAGGAATCTTCGATCGGCCTTACGGAGAAAAAGACCTGACTTGGCAATGCAGGACATCGTGCTTCACCACGACAACGCACGTCCTCACACAGTGAAACGGGTCACTGACCTATTGCAGCGATAGAACTGGAAAACACTGCTTCATCCTCCTTACAGCCCGGACCTCGCTCCCAGTGACTACCATATCTTTGGACCGTTGAAGAAGTCACTGGCCGGTCAACATTTCCGTGACGACGACGAGGTGAAATCGGCAGTTCGCAACTGTTTACACACTCAACCGGACGACTTTTATCGACAGGGCATGGAAAAACTTGTCCACCGCTGGGATCGTTGCCTCAATCGGCTTAGAGATTACGTGGAAAAATAAAAGTTGAATTGTTCTATCGAATGTACATGTGTTTATTTTTTTCCCGGTCACGATTTTAGAGAAAAAAAAAACCGCGAACCGACATTATTATTTGATCACCCCTCGTAGTATCAGAAACTGTCGCAAGGTTGCTTATAATCTTAAAATGTGACCATACGATATGATTATATGATACAATACTCTGGTCATCTGATGGTAACATGAAGGAGCAGTAGGCACATCCGATTACATAATAATGGGACCCTACAATCACCCTATACTAAAATTTTGGAAGATTGCGTTGGAACCTGTAATTTGTAAAGTGGTGCATTGGATTATTTTATTCATTTAATGAAGTAATCTGAATTCAGCCTTCGTTTCTGTTTAACAAAAGTACAAAAAAGAGATATAGCGTCTAAATAGTATCTCACCCGAAACCATGTTTCCCTGTAGTTTTTACGAGTTTATTTATCTTTATTATGTTATCATTTTGTAACTGTCCAGAAGATTTGCCATCTGATTTCTAGTGGGAAATATCCATCATGGGTTTTAAGGAAGATCAAATAGTAACGCCATTTATTTTTTAACGGAGGAAATATAGTCGCTGTGTAAAAGTTAACATAACCAAACAGAAGGCTGAGTTGCTATAAGGTTTCTTTTCGCAAAAGGTAAGAAACCTGCTGAAATTCATGGGGAAATGGAGATTTACGGTCCGACTGTTAGACTATTCCAATGTGTGCAATGGGTAAAATATTTCGGGAAGGAAGAGTTAGCCTTACCGATAAACAGCGTTCTGGGCGGCCGGTATCAAGGACATTAACAACACAATCAGAGAAAACATCGCATTACCTTGAAAGAAATGAGTAAAACGTTTCACATGTTCTATGGATCTGTATGGGATATGGTGAATGAGAAGCTTGGATACCGCAAAGTCTGTTCGCGTCGGATTCCAAAAAGTTGACACAAGAACAGACCGGCAACAGAATGGGGTGCATTCTGCAACATTTGCAGCGGTACAACCAGAAGCAAAATGTGTTTCTGAATGGCATTTGCATTGTCACAGGAGATCAGTCCTGGGTCTTGCACTTCACATCTGACCTAAAACTGCAAGCATTTCACAAACTGCAAGCGGTTCACAAAAAATTCAAAGTTTCTCCTTCAGCTCGGAAGATTATGCTTACAGTTTTTTGGGATATGCAAGGCATCCTATTCGCAGAGTTTCTGCTTCGCGGGTCAACCGTTAATGCCGCTACCTATTGTGAAATGTTGACTAAACTGCGGAATGCTATTCGGGATAAGCGACCAGAAAGAGGAAACGGTGTTCGACTTCTTCATCTCAACGCACGCCTGCAAAGCAAAACTGGTTCGTTTCGGTTGGAAGATTCTCATTCCGGATTTAGTGCCCTTGGACTACCACCTCTTTGGTTCCTTGTTAGCCGGATTTCGAAACTCTCGCATTTGCACAATCAATAAGTCAAATTCCATGCACTTTTGTCCAGCATCGTGTCCCTTTTCCATCACGATTATTAAATAGCTCATAGCTTATTACATTACTTGCTGTGCTAATCTAAAACCATCTCGCCAGTTGTTCCAATAAAGACGAAAATAATTGCATGTTGAATGTAACTCACAATGACAACATACACCATATTGCCATTAATGACCGGACACTTTCGATTTTAGGCATTTTGTCGAATATCTAGAAAAATACTTGACGAATTATCCTGAAATTTCAAGGGTGTAAAAAGGATGTTACACCTCATATATTTCAGCGAAGGTTTTCTCCAGGGCAAATAGGGGACCAGCAAAGAAGTGAACCAAAAAAATAATGTTTGGAATCACCCTGTAAAAAATAATGCTTGAAATGCATTGTAGCTGTAGAATATGCTTAAGAGGTTTGTTTTACTTTTCTGTGTTCATTTGTATGAGAATAGCACGTATATTCATGGAGATAGAAAGGTTTCTTTAAAAAGGTCAAAATGTTTTCGTAAGTTTTTTGTTTATAACATGCAAGATTTTCAACCCAATGCAATGCCATTTACAGAAAACTTGACAAACCACAGTACAGACAACACCCTGCAATCAGAATAAAAAAATATTAAATATTTGATGAAATATGAGCATTTTTACTAAATAATGCTTATCTGTGCATGCGCAAGCGTTACCCAAAATGTCTTCTGGATAATTTATTAACCAAATGTATAGAGCTATTCTTATAAAAAGCCCAAGCAAATATCGTGAAAATTGAGAAAGATATCGCCGATAGAATGAGTTGAATTTCAGTTGCTCTCAAAAATGAACAAAACGATAAGGGGCTTTCTCCAAACTTTTATTTTTATCATGTCAGCGTGAAGGAGAAGAAGTTGATACTGGTGTCCGATCCAAAAATAAAAGTTTGGAGAAAGCCCCTTATCGTTTTGTTCATTTTTGAGAGCAACTGAAATTCAACTCATTCTATCGGCGATATCTTTCTCAATTTTCACGATATTTGCTTGGGCTTTTTATAAGAATAGCTCTATACATTTGGCTAATAAATTATCCAAAAGGCAATTTGGTAACGCATGCGCAGTTAAACATTATTTAGTAAAAATGCTCATATTTCATCAAATATTTAATATTTTTCAATTCTGACTGCAGGGTGTTGTCTGTACTGTAGTTTGTCAAGTTTTCTGTAAATGGCATTGCATTGGGTTGAAAATCTTGTGTGTTATAAACAAAAAACCATTGAAAACATTTCGAGCTTTTTAAAGAAACCTTTATATCTCCATGAATATACGAGCTATTCTCATACAAATGAACACAGAAAAGTAAAACAAGCCTCTTAAGCATGTGCTACAGCTACAATGCATTTCAAGCATTATTTTTTACAGGGTGATTCCAAACATTATTTTTTTGGTTCACTTCTTTGCTGGTCCCCTATTTACCTTCGGGAGAAAACCTTCGCTAAAATATATGAGAAGTAACATCCTTTTTACACCCCTGAAATTTCAGGATAATTCGTCAAGTATTTTTCTAGATATTCGACAAAACGTCTATAATCGAAAGTGTCCGGTCATTAATGGCAATATGGTGTATACAGTGATATAAGGCAAACTTTGAAATCAGAATAATTAATTCATTATTATACAAGAAAAACAAACTGAACCATAAGTCATTATTATCATGTCTTTACTATGTGAAAAGTTTTCGCACGGGCTCAGCTAGTCACAAAAATGATAGAATTGTACGAGCTAGAGTGCGATCTAGAATTGTAGGTCACCAATTGTACGAGGCCAAAATTAGTCCAGTGTGTGATTAGCCTATCTGATTATGAAATTAATATTTTTGATAATGAAAGAGCAATTATAATGGCCTTAAATGAATTTGCCTAAAAATTTAGAAGAAACCATAAAAAAAGTTTCTCCACAGAAAAAATGAAAATTTGTTGGTCTTGAGACGTCTTTAAAGAGTTAATTTAATGAAACAATTAATTTGTTTTTCTAACTTCACGTGAGATTGTTGGACTTGGTAGCTTAAAAGTTTATTACCATATTTTAATTTTAGCATTATCATCATATATCTCTATAGCACAAGGAAAGGATTTTTAAATGCCTTCTCATTTAAGATTAGTTACATATTTGAATGAGCAATTAATTTCCCTGTAATAATTTTTGTATAAAATTTACAGATCAGATATGAATCGTATGAAGGCATATTAATTAAAAAATTAAAAAATATATTTGAATATAAATATGTAAGCGTGTTTCATTATTAATAAAATATATTAAAAAATCTTTAAGCATACACTTTTTCTTTAAAAAGTACACTAAAAAGAAAAAAATAATTTTGGTGCCTCTCATTTGAATTAGAATTCATAAAATTAAAAACAAGGGCAAAAGTGTAGGCTTAAAACGTTTTTTTATAGTTTTTATTTTATTCTTTTTAGTTTTAGATTTGCAAAACTTAACCCATGCTTTTGCTACAAATATGTGAAAATGAAGAAAACCTGAGTAGGTGGCCCTCTCATCTACCCCGGATGAAAATTAAATCTGAAGAGGTACCCCTCCTACCCGGGATGAAAATTAAATGAAAGCCAGTATTAATGCTTTTTAAGAATTCGAATTTTGAAAAAAAATATACTAGATTGCATTGTTACTGGAAATGAATCAGTGTGCCAAATTTGGAGTCGTTTGAAGAACGGGTAAAAAACTGGTTGCAAGATTTGAACGAAACAGACAGAAATGAAGAAGTTGTGAGTTAAGTAAAAGTATATAAAAAAGTTAAGGACACTTAAGCTAGAGCTGTATTATGAAACAATGATTTGAAAAAAAAAAGATTCACGCGGAATATTTTTCTAACGCATGTGATCTTATCATTAGTGTAGTCCATCAAGGCTAAGAGTGGCTACACCAACATTACTCTTGATATTGATAGTTTGCAGCTGGAATATTTTGAACCCATTTTTCATCTACTGGTTTAGAAATCTTATCCTCAAGAAAATTCTAATGCAATGTTTTCCGATTTGGCAGAAGAAAGGTAGAACGGGTAAGATTTATAATAAGGTTGACATAAACATCCCTATTTTCGGTACACTTGATTAAGATGAAGAATAATCCAATAAAGTATAGGGTACAAGTGGTTTTGTCGTTAAATAGTTTATGTCAATAGTTTTCTAAAAAATGTTTTTAAACAGGCCAAGAAAAGTTATTATCACATATTCAGAGTGAGCATATGCCGTTCCCTTTCATAAAAATATTTATTACACAAAGACTATATTAACTACAACCATGTAGTTTTTGCAAATTTAATCTCAATTCAAAAAGTGATTTTTTTTTGTTTGTTTTATACTTTATTCGTGCGTATAATTTATGTTCCGTTTGTTTCCCGAAGAACGTCTAAGTTCGACCTTAGGCATCGTTCACGGTGAGAACAGGGAAGAGTTACATTAAGCTTCCCTGGAGTGAGGCAGCAAAATTTTTAATTGTTTACTTCCATCCAAGACGCGGGTCAAAGAAGAAAGGGAATCTGTATTCACTAATATTATTCAGTCAACGTCTTTCATCATTGCTTTTAGCATTGCGGTATCAAGAATTGATGAACTGAACTTTTTATGTTTAACGTACCTCCATAAAACAGGCGGAGTAATGTCCAGTGGCCATACTGTTAAACACACTCCCAGTCCATTACTTTGTTAAGTTTGTATTCAATTAACAAATCCCACTGTAATGGTCCTAATGTTATTGGAAGATTGGTCATGATTGAAATTCTTCTAACATACAACTCAATTATGTTTTAGTTAAATGGGGCTATATATTGTTTTCTAAAATAGCGGTTTATTAAAAAGAAAGCTACAATAACCTTGTTGTACATCAAACTTTAATAATTATTATAATCGGCCTCTGTAAGGCAACTTTCATGTTTGCATCTAGTATAAGTTTTAAGATATGATTTTTATTAATCTATATGCTCATCTTGTATACAGGGTGACCCAAACTTATCCAGCATAATTGTTTAGGAACACTGTACGGTTCAGATGGAACAAAAAATGTCCTATAAACATTACATCTAGTTTCGATCGCGTGTGAGATATCGACGTTTATCTATTTTCTTGTAGAGTTGTTAAAGCAAATAAATAAAACATTTGAGAGTGCAGATCACTTTTATTCTGCATACTGACAGAACATCACATTGAACTACAAAACAAAACTAAAACGATATCTCCTCTAAGCAGGACATAATGGGCCTGTTGATTCTTTTCACGTCTGAACAATCCTGTCTCCCTTATAACTTGGTGTATCCTCGAAAACACTTCCCGATGTGGGTGGCGCCTATGAGGAAATGCATCCGCGTACAACCTGCTGGCTTCTACAGGATTACCAGCAGCAAGCTCATAGTAAAAATGAATGTCCGCACATTCTTCATTTGTGAAAACAAACGGCATAATGAACTTCGACGTTGTGTTGCACAATATGAGCAACTGCTCAAATCAACCGTCAAGTCAATAAAATACCTTTCACACATGTTAGGCATATGCAAAACAGGAAGAGTACATTTAAGAAAAAATAGGTAAACTTACGTTTTTTCTAGGAAAAGACTCTAAATAAAAGAAAATAGACAAACGTCGATATCTCACACATGATCGAAACTAGATGTAATACATGAGAGAGAGAAAGCATGAGAGAGAGAAAACATGAGAGAGAGAAAACATGAGAGAGATGTAATGTTTATAGGACATTTTTTGTTCCATTTGAACCATACAATGTTCCTAAACAATTATGCTGGATAAGTTTGGGTCACCCTGTCTATGACATTTAAATCAGAATTAAATCCACCAGTTCTCAGTTAACATCTGCCTCTATTAATTTATTTATAAGTTTATTGCCATTAAAATTTTGTGAAGTCGAGCAGGTTATCGCTAACTATATAAAATTGAACCCGTATTCTTTGGTAAATATCATGCCCTTTCCGTCTTCATTGTTCACAAATTCAAGCAAGGCTTTAATTAAAACTAATAACATTACAATTACGAAAAGTCTTGCTAATGACTTGATGACCTATAAGAGAAAAAGTACAAAAACAAATTATTTAACACAAACAACCTTACCTTACAAATGGGAGTAGAGCCCTCGACCTTGGGGTAGCTGCTAATTGCTTGTAGAAATATGAAAAGGTTTTAAAAATTCTTTAATATATTATAAATGAGAGAGAGAGAGAGAGAGACTCCTACCTTAACATTCGGCATATGCAATGCAGAGGGTCGAATACGTTACAACTAAACAATTTGCAAGTGTCATAAGTCTATGAGAAACCCCGTCGCCATGTTCGGTGATGTTCTTTCTGGTGCCCACGGTGTTGAACTATGGCTCTGCATCGCAGTTCCATTCAATAAGACTTCGCCACAGAGAATTTAGCTCGATCTGTGCCCACTCCTCTTCACAGGCTTTCCATAGATCGTCCAATGTACGGGATCTTCAACTTCCAAGGGCGCGTTTCAGCAGTCCAAAGCCGCAATAATCCATGGGAGATGCGTCTTGAGATTTCACAGGTATGTCTTCAAACGGAATTGAATGTATGCCCATCTCCTGTTCCAGTGTTCGCAAATGGGCGACCGTTGACTTGGACGTATGATTCGCAGCTTTATCCTGATGCACCCATACCAGGTTTCGGACGCTTAACCAGTCGGAAATTTTTGTGGATTATGTTGCGTACCGTTGACTGTGAGGCCCCTACCTTATTTGCGACAGCCCTTTGAGTTTTGGCATTTTCTGCAAAGATGAGACGCTTGACTTTGGCTACAACCTCTGACGTTCTGCTTGGAGTGGGTCGTTGTCTTGAGGGTCCAGGTTTCGTCCAACGTTGCTGGTATTGCGGTTTTTCTGTTTTTATTTAGTATGTTACAGATTCCTGCCTTCGAAATGGTGAGATCCCTGAATTTGCATTGTTTTATAATCATGGAATACAACCCTTGGAAAAGAGTATGGATTATTTTGCATCTCACATTTGCATCTCACTAAAATAATAAACAACGAAGCGAAATTGTGCAGTTCCCTTTTAGCTATACGTTTGCTCAACATATTTACAGCTACTACATTGCTAATCCTAGCCGATTTCGCTGGATAGTTACAGAAATATGCTATCTCGAACGAGTACGTGTCTAGAAAAAAATATGGAATAGTCCAAAAGAGTGGAAAAAATTATGGAATAATTATGATTAACCAATGTGCAGCAGTATGCAAATGATATGTAAATCATAGTAGGTTAATCAAGTGATGTAAGTAAAATATAAAAGACAATTTTGTAGTATTAACTTTATTTTCTGGTGCTAAGATGGCTAAGACACGTGAACTCAGTACTGCAGACAAAATATTAATTCTGAAGTTGAAAACTGAGGGTCACACTCAACAATCCATTGCGAAAACAATCCAATGCTCCCAAGGAACGGTGTCAAACGTTTTGGCTAAACAAGCCAAAACTGGAAGCACTGTTAACAAGAAAAGATGTGGAAGACCCCGTGCAACATCCAACCGAGATGATAGACAATTGGTAAAAATCGTTAAGAGGCAACGTTTTTCATCATCCAGTGAGATCAACAATGCATGGAAACAAACGGGTGTCAATGTCACAGATCGAACTGTACTATCTCGATTGAAGGAGAGGGGCTACAGATGATGCAAGGCGGCCACCAAGCCACACATGACAGAAAAGAATAAGCGAGATCGACTGAAATGGGCGAAACAGCTCAAAGAGTGGACAGATTTAGATTGGAAAAAAGTTATGTTCACAGACGAGTCGCGAGTGTGCCTTGGTTATGGAGACAGCGATGGAAAATCCGTTTTCAGACGACCGGAAGAAAAGTTTCATCCTGACTGTCTCCAATCTTCAACCAAATTCCCAAGGGTGTTTTGGTATGGGGAAGTATCACTCACAGGGGTGTGGGTAATCTTGCCATCCTTACAAGCACTGTAAATGCGGAAGCTTACATCAGTATTTTGGAAACATTTGCTTTGAAGACGGCTGAAGAACATTACGGCGAAGATGACTTCATCAAGAGAAATAATGCATCTTGTCATCGGTCCCGCAAAGTTCACGAATGGTTTGCAGAAAGAGAAATAGAACATTTACCGTGGCCAGCAAACAGCCCAGATGTCAATCCAATCGCAAATGTTTGGGCAATTCTGAAGAAAAATGTTGGAAAGGAGAAACCAACAAATATGGCAGAATTGAAGTCAGCCATCGTAAGATGCTGGAAGAAGATTGACGCCCACACATGTAAACGATTGGTGCTATTAATGTCGAAAAGATTACAAGCGGTTATTAAGGCAAAAGGAGTTCCAACAAATATTAGGACCCATTATTCCATACTTTTTTCCAATGTTTGACAATATTCCATATTTTTTTCCAGACATGTACTCGTTCAAAAGAGCATCTTTTTGTAACTAATCAGCCAAATGGGCTATCATAAAAACTATAACTGCAAATACAGCTAGTAATAGTGTAATTAAAAGGAAATTCCGAAATTCAGTTTTGTTGCTTTGTTATTATTGATTTTAGTGAGATACAACTGTGAGAATGAAAAATATTCCATACTTTTTTCCAAGGGTTGTAGGACCACTTTGCGTCGGAAAGTGCATTAATATATCCTTCCCAATATCTATCGATTTTTAACGGTATTCTCGCAGCTAGCGTTTGTACAATGATTAAGAATGATGAATCGATTTCCCCTTTATAACTCCTCACGACCGAGTAGCCCTGTTAACCTCGTGACTGGAGAATTTCCATAAGTAAATCGTTTAGTTGTAACGTACTCAACCCTCTGTATAAGTATGAGAAAGGTAATATACCAAAATACTCAAAAGAGAAAATAACATAATATCCTACTACAATCTGTAAAAATAATTGCAATGACGACTGTTTAGATATTGTTAGAATAGCATTTTAATAATCCTGATATATAAAGTGTATACTTTTAATACTATTTTTATGCACTTAAGAAACGCTTTAAGAACGTAATGTTCACATATTTTTTTCAGTGAGCCATTGCTTATACTAAGAATACGTTTTACTTTTAGTTTACATTTTTTTATTTAATTACCATGTAAAAGTTTTTTTTTTTAGTGAAGGAAAATAAAAATACGTGTTCCCTTTTATCTGTTTTCTTTTCTTCTACGGAAATTGCAGCCGTTTCTCAAAGGCACCTCTTCTGATTTAAACTCAACAACGAAAGGTTTCCTTCTTATTTTCAGCTGTTGATATGCAGTAAATTACGATGTAAAAATTGCATTTCGTGAACAGAAAAAAAAATGGTTTCCGCTGCCTCTCCCACATGCCATCAAATTTTAATCCTAGAGATTTGTTTAACATTGAATCGTGTGGTAATTACCGTCTGTTTTTTTAGCGCCAAAACAAAACGTAGTCGCGCCCGCCGTGATCTGTCATCTCGCCAAAAGATTATATAATGGGACGTTAAAAAGCATCCTCTCATCATTTCACCATTTAATTAAATTTTATTTTACATTAAATATATTAAACGAACTGTTTGGAAAACTTGTCATAACAGATTTCTCGTTTACCTTATGCTCTTAAGCAGCGATAAAATAATTATACAAATAGTAAAATACAAGTGTGTATACAGAATAAATAATTAACAAATGTAGGTAATTCAAATATTTTATTCTTTAAATTTTAATATCAAGTTAAGTGCAGATACAGCCAAAGCCTTAAAATTTCTTCCGCAATATGCTACTTAACACAGATAAATGTTAAAAAATAATTTATAAGCAAGTTCTTTTTTATATTTTCATATTTGCGCCTTCTCTTAAGAAAAACTGACGAATGGGAAACGTATCTACAAATCGCGGTCAAATAGAATATCTAGCATATGTAAATTAACAGCACGCTGTCATACTAAGTTAAAAAGGATTGACATTTGTTATTCAAATTTTGACATAAACTATTGAATGTATATATTGACGTAAACCATCGCATTCTGGATGTTACATTGCTCTGATTGGCAAAGAAATTTAATGAAGCATTCATTGACTATTAATCGCAATCAGCCACCGTTCGTAAAAGTCAATAGTTGCAAAAACGGCTATACTGGTATAATTCGTTTTTTACTGTTCGGTTATAAGATTTATAAAATATTTATTCAGGTTGAGTCAAAAGTTCGTTCGTATTTTAACAGTTTATTTGGAGATTTGCATCTCAATGTTATATTTTACTTAATTTGTAGAGAATTTTCCTTCTTTATTTTTATATATTATTTGCACTATCTTTGAACTTTTTTTGTTTCATATCAGAATGCCGAAAAAATTCAATGATATGGAAGGTCCAGTTAGCGCGGCACAAAAACGATTCAAGCGCTTCAAGGAAGGTGACACCAGCCTCGAAGAAGAACCAAGGTCCGGACGAACAGTAGCAAAACAAAGCACCCACTTCAAAGCATCATCAATCGGCATCTCCCAACAAGCGCTGCTCAGTTCTCCGCGAATTGACTCCAGGCAGTGTCGACTGGATCTTAGCAAACAGATGCTGGATAACCCTCGGAATATCCGCTTCTGGTGCCAGATTGTGACTGAGGATAAAAGTTGGATTTACAGTATTTCAAAAATCCGAACAAGATTAGTGGTTCCATTTCGGATACACTTCTGAACCAGACGTCAAACGCGAGCGGTTCGAACACAAGGCCATGTTGTGTTTTTGGTGGAATTTCTAGAGGGCGTTGCGCTTTGAGCTTGTTTCACGCTGTTAATATTGGTCGCTACACTCAACAACTGCAGCGTGTTTATGGCGTTCTGAACGCGAGCCAGCACAGGCACATTCGAAGATGTGCATCCTTTCAGTATAAAAGACCCCTAGCACGCAGCAATGGGACCATGGCCAAACGCCAGAAATTGAGGGAATTGAATTGAATTCAGTCTGCATAGCCCAGAATTGGTGTTATCTCTTCCGGACGATAGCCCATTTATTGCGTGGACTGTGGTTCAGCAGTACGGAGGAGGTCGAGAACTGGTGCCGAATGTATTTTGTCTCCAAAACGGCCGAATGGTATCACCGCGAAATTGAGCTTTTGGATCACGATGGAATTTACTTCGATGAATAAACTCTATTTTGTTTGTGATATGTTCGGATTTTTCATTATGGGCAAATATGCGAACGAATCTTTGACTCAACTTGGTAAATATTATATCCTCCATAAATTTTGAGCTAACATAACATAATATAATTATTTAAGCTTTCCAATAACTGAGACTTTGAGATATCCTTAATCTCTACTTTTGAGTACTTTTCAATACTTTTAAATGCCATCTTGTTAGCCAGCCTGGTGGCCGAGAGCACTGGGATGCAGGCTTTCCAGTTCTCGAATCCATCGGGTCGTAGGCATAGATGTTTGTGTTTGTCTCCGGAAAGTGTAGAAATAATAGGTATGTAAAATTGTATCAGGATTGTGTTAACATATTACTCATGTGTAAAGGTGCAAAATGATCCAGATGTTAACGCGCCCAAAATCAGCATACCAACAAACCAACCAATCAGCAAACGCGTATGTTTAGAATTATTATAACGAATTTTGGCAAATTTTTACAACTCTTTTAAGCAAGTTTTAAAAAATTAATATGAAGTCTGGTCCTTATCAATTTATCGGATAATCTACTCTTTATTAATCGTTGAAGTGTCTGCTTCCGTTTTCCGTCCCTCCGTCCTCAAAACTCGTGACTGGTGGATTAACAATAGAGGTATTCTAGACAGTGCTTGAAATTAAAATCGAATAATAATATTAAATAAACAATTGTCAACAGAACAATGTGTAAAACCGTCATTGTAAAAGCTATATAAAGTCATTCGTTTTGGTTTTTCATCCGATGTCGCTCTTTGTTGTTTTCGATTTTTTTTTTTTTTTTTACTGGCTAGTAACGTAATTGTTTTCTCAAAGTTAACTACAAATATGAGGGCAAATGCATCCAATCCAGTGTATGACAAATGGATTCTTGGCCTTGGAGATGGAGCATTGCCAACACCTCCTAGAAAGAAAGCCTGTGCACTGAAAATTCATACATTGTTACTTGGTCATAAGAAGTCATAATTTAGGGCTTATTATTGGTAGAAATGCGACTAACAATGCCCTAACAATACTCGTGATATTAAGTTTCATTGCAGAGGCCTTCTCTCTCGGTGGTTACGGTTGAGCACGGAAACCTGATAGACAATGTATTTGGTGCGCATCTTCCCGCTGACAGAACTCATGAGTTTGGTAATAAAGCTATTTTTGAAGTTCCAAAAATGAACATAAGCATGAAATTAATCATGAAGTTCTGTCTAGATTAGAAGGAGGGTGTAAAACATATTTAAGTGCTGAATCTTTGTCTTCAAGTAGTGATCAAGAAGAAGAGCATTTCCCTATAGATTTCTTAAACTCGCTTTCAGGTGGTGGTATGCATTTTCATTCATTACAATTGAAAGTAGGAGAAATCATAAGGTTTTTAAGAAGTTTGAATCCTGCAAAAGTATTAAGTAATGGGACGCACCTAATCCTGAACGTGTACTGACTAACCGTGTTACAGCATAGCCATCATGATAACATAGCCTGCCTATTTGCCTTCAAACGGGGTCCCCATAAATGTAGACGAAAAAGGATAAAACCTAGCATATTATAAATTTAACATTGTTTCAATCGCTTATGATGTTTATTTATGAAAAATGTTAAAACTAAATAAAGATTACTTCATTTTTCTTATAGAAAAGTGAAGTTCTTTGTTATTTTTTAGTCAAAGTGTGAATGGACAGGCTTTCCATATCATTTTAGGCTATGAACCGACTGAGACTGTTAAATTTTGGTGCTAGTTTTTATCCTTTTTCGTCAAGGTTAATAAAAGGTTTTTATCCTTTTATTAACCTTGTTTTTCGTCTACATTTTTTGGAGACAATTTGAACAGTGGAGAAAGGCCGATTGGGCAGGCTATGTTATGATGGTTATGGTTCCAGCCATATCATATTCTCATTTACCCACAAGTGTAAAAGTTTTCTGATAAAATCATTTTTCGATTTAGTTGGCTTGCTAGTTTTTCAAATAATCTGAGCGATGACTAACATGTGGATAAATTACGAAAAATTTAAAAGCATCTTATTGACAGTATTCGATAGTTCATTAAACTTGCTCCCTCTACAGAAGAAAATCTTGGCTCTTAATTCGGTTCGACAGTGAATAAAAAAGTATTGAATAAATTTCTCTTAATTTAAGATTTATAAAAACAGCTCATTGAACTTTTTCTTTTCAGTTCAGAGCTAATCATACGTTAGGATTGGTCACCCACTCTCTAGCATTAAAGTTAATTTGTGGAGTTTCCTCCAAATTTAGCTGGCATTTGTGAATTGCTGCAATCATTCGTGATCCCTGTCGATAATTATTTCCTCGTCTTTCTAATCATTTTGCAAATGAAATATCGTCATCCATCTTCGTCTTCTTCAACACGTCACCGACATTTGACTTGAAAGCATTTAATTATCGAGAAGTAGAAGCCATTGACATTTTTGTCAAATGACAACCAACAAACCTTTCAATATGTCCTTAAAATCTTAACAAAATCTGTTATAATAATCGGTTTTCATATATTTTTTTCTTTTGACTGCTTTTCCTTTCAACTTGATTCAACTTGTGACATTTAAAAATAGTTTCAGTAGTACTCGGATGCAGTTTCTACGTAGAAAACTTTTCCATAATCCAGTATTCGATAGCGCGTCACAACAACGGAAGTTGCCAAACGGAACACCTATTCCTTTATATTGGGACAAACATGTAAATAGATACTTTTATAAAAATCGAAAACTTTGAAACTTTTCTTTTGTGAGGATTCCTTATTTGTATTAAAAATGTGCATCGCAAAGCAATAAAAATGATTTCTACCTTCAAGCATTAGAGTTACCATTGATCGTTTTACAGCAAGCGTAATATGAAAATACGAATATTTATATAGAAGTATAAAGTTGTTCAAAATTTAACAGGTCCGGCTTATAAAAGAAGAAATTTCTTGACTTCTGCATTTAAATGTGTTCGTATAATCCAACAGGCCAACTCATTTTGTGGAATATCAATTCAGCGAAATTTTTATGGAATAACAATTGCTGCCAATTCTCCGTCATACGTTTAATAAATATTTCAATGGATTTGTATCGATATAATGGAATTCTTTGAAGGTGACCACCTTCTATTGATCGTCGTTTCTCCATATTTTAACGGCAGATTACTATTTCAAAATTCGCATTAAATTGATGTCAGAATATCAATAAAAATCCTCTTTATAAAACATGGGCCATCTATCTTCTCGGTCTCCTTAAAAATCCATTAGGCACTAACGCATTTTTTTTGTTTTGTTTTTTGGAGAACTATAACAATTATTTAAAAAATCGATTATGTCTTCGAGAAAAACATCGATCATACTGAAAAGTGGCAGAGAAAAAGATAATTTGAACATCGTATTTCACGGAGGGACAAAGCGAAAGAAGATATTATCAAAAGTGCACTAAAATTTACAGAAAAAAAATTTAATTTGCATAATTATAAATTTCGTTTCGTCTATTAAATCTGCCAAAATTTCAATAATCTTCTAATACTAATAGAAATATAGGACAGCCAAAAACTGTGGACATTAAGATAACAATAAAAGATGAAACTACTTGGTAGAGGCATCTGCAATAGCCCAATTGGTAGAGGCATCGGCCATGATAGTCGAGGTTCTTGGTTCGAATCCGGGTCGTAGAATTTTTCCTTCCATTTTTCAATTGAAAAATCAATAAAAGATGAAAAGAAACCACTGATGGAGACAGAGAGCTCCGAAATGTACATAAAGTTTTACATTACGTGGAATAGTGGTTTCTTTTCATCCTTTGTTGTTAATCTTCTAATATTTATTTAATAGAGGGTTTCTATAAAGTTGCTGTACACTGGAAATATACAAGGTGGCCCAGATTAATATATACAATTTTTAACAAGGCCGTCCATAGCGATGCAAGCTTCCAGTCGCAACTTCACGTTGTCACAGGCCTTCTTGCACATGTCTAGGGGAATTTTGCGAAATTCCTCCGTTATTGCTTCCCGAAGCTCTGGAATGTTATGGATCCTATGGCGGTAGACCTTGTCCTTGAGATATCCCCATAGCCAAAAATCGAGTGGGGTCCAATCGGGTGATCTGGGGGGCCACTCAACTGGACCGCGTCTGCCGATCCACCGACCTGGAAATGTTTGATCCAACCAATTCCGCACAGTGAGAGCATAATGCGGTGGTGTCCCATCCTGCTGCCACCACATGGTGTCAAAATCATCGCGTTGCGTCAATAGGGGATACACAGTGTTCACCAGAAGGTCACAGTAGCTGTCTCCTGTGACTGTGTCCTCAAAGAAAAACGGGCCGAGCAGTCCATCGTAACTTACGCCGGCCCACACCTTGACACCAGGGCTCTGGTTGTCTACCTCCAATTCAATGTGTGGATTGGTTGCACGCCAATACACGCAGTTGTGGCGGTTCACATATCCTGAGACGTGAATTTTTGCCTCATCGCTCCATTCCACATGGCATGCTAACTCAGGATCGTCCTCCAGCATTGCAAGCCAAGTTTCGGCAAACTCTAATCGCTTGTTGGATTCATCTTCGAGCAAGTGATTTGTTAAGCGAAGATGATATGGCCTCAGTTTCAGATCCTTCAGAATTCTTTGAATACTCGTACGAGAAATGTCTAACCGAGCAGATAGCCGCCTTTGCGACTTGTTCTTTTCTTGAGAACTGGCCAACTCATTTTGCAGGCGCATTTTGTTGGCGTCAGTAACAACGGTCTTGGGTCTATTGCGTTTACGCTCTTCAACGCTGCCAGTTTCATCAAACTTCTTGTTTACGTTCTTGATCGTTATCAAGAAGATCCGGGTGTCCCAAACTTAGCTGCCATACGACGTTTCACTTCTGAGTAATTGTTGGTCGCTGAGTACAACCTCACACACTCTACCTTCTCTTCCAGACTCAATCGCTGCGCTGCCATCTTGATATGGACGATCCTCATGATTCGCGCCTTTTTCGCATCCCCTTGCTCACATAACGCGCGCAATTTGAATTGCACACGACGCTTTCAAAGATTGTACATTTTAATCTGGGCCACCCTAGATTTAACAATTAAGTCAGTGCACAGAAACTTTATGGATACTCTGTAGTATTTAGCCATTTTATTTATTGTGTGCTTTTTATGATTCAGGCTAGTTTTGGACCGAAAACCACTTCTGGTCTATTTTGCTTCCTTCAATTAACAATTTAAAACCATGTGTTTGTTCTCTTAATGTAGATTAAAAATATCATATTTTCATAATGAGAATCTCATCGACAAAAACAATGAACTGAGAATTGAATTGAATGACTAGTAAATAACTATTGGTCATAATCTCTAGGGTAACGACGTTTTGACTTAGGATCATCTAGGTTTGAATAAAAATAAATATTTAAATAGACTATCTCGAGTGCGAGCCATTCAAAACTTATTTTGTGAAACATCCTCTGAAACAAAAATTAAGGAAGTGTGCCTTCGCGATTACCAACCGCACTCTTTAACATGGGAAGACGATTTTAAAAACAAATTTATTATATATTAGAAAATGAACGCAAACGTTTGGCCTTTTAGTTTCCAACGATGTAACTTATATAACCGTACAATTAAAATTCGAATTTATACACTACTGCTAAAAAAAGTATTCATACCCAAGCCAAGTTCATCATTTCACAATTAAATTGGAATGTTAATGAATAGCAGTTTAACCACATGAAAGAGCATCAAAAAGAATAAGATTTCAATAAATTTTAGGAATACAAATAATATATACAGTTATAATTTTATAACGTCCATTTTACAATACAATTGGTTTATTAATGTTTAATATATAATCGATTTTCGTCCTTTCGGACATCATCAGTATTTTTTCAGTTGAGATGTTTAAATGTCTTACAATGGTATTCTTTTTAAATTTTGAACAATATTTCTTCTATTCATTGTTTTTTGGTTATATTGTTGTCATTATTTGGTTATAGTTGGTCGCTGAGTACAACCTCACACACTCTACCTTCTCTTACAATAATACTATAACCAAATAATGACAACAATATAACCAAAAAACAATGAATATAAGAAATATTGTTCAAAATTTAAAAAGAATACCATTGTAAGACATTTAAACATCTCAACTGAAAAAATACTGATGATGTCCGAAAGGATGAAAATCGATTATATATTAAACGTTAATAAACCAATTGTATTGTAAAATGGACGTTATAAAATTATAACTGTATACACTATACAATACAACGTGTGTAAAATAATGAACAAATAATATATATACAGAGGAACAAAATATAAATATATATAAAGCTGAACAAAAGTATTCATACCTCCCTTTAAAAGTAAAGTTAGTTAGTCCTTCGTAAAACAAGAATTGGATATGAAATAAAGTTTGAAAATAGTTTACATCATATACCAATCCTTATTTAGTAAAAATATCGCCTTATTGTCACAAAATATGGGAGGAAGCAGTAGTGATTCAGACCAAATCGCAGTTCTTGTAGGAGGGGGCAAGCACAAGAAAAAAAGAGATGTAAAGCAGACGACGGATGAGAAACAAAGTCCGAAGCACAGAGCGTCGTATGTTAAAGAGAAAAGGCAGAATCCGAAGGACAGAGCGTCGTATGTTAAAGAGAAAAGGCAGAAAACATTTAGAGAAATTGGCGAGGTGACAGTAGTTAGAAGAGAGACGAAGAAAGAGCCAATAGGAAAGCGAGAAGGTGCGAGAAAGGGACTTGGAAAGGTAGAGATAAAGAATACAGGTAGCGCCGTCCGAGAGGAAAACTGACTGTCGCCCCATCTGGTGTTGGTAATTAGAATATCCCCAGCTTTATGACGTCACAAGGTCCAATGCCGAAGCCAACGAAAAAGACAGGCCTCGAAGCGGAAAAGTCACCTGACCATCTGGGTCCGAACAACAATCCAACCTTCATTGTCTCCATAATCGTAGTTCATTGTTTCATTGTTTTCATAATCGTAGTCTTTAAAATGGTTAGATGACTACAAGCAAGAACGGATGAATGGGAGGGAGAGGGGGAGGGAGTGCAACAAGTGAATGTTCTTCCGTTCTTGCTACAAGTGAATGAATGTAAGAGCAAATTTGCTACATATTGTAAATATGTAGTTGGTGCAGAATTTACAACTGATGATTTTTATGATAATAATAGAGACGATGTTAAAGCAATACGACTGTTTTTTTGTTAAAGCTTACGTGTTTCGAACCAGTAGATGAAGCTATTGCTTTGAAACGCGTAAGCTTTAACACTAAACCAGTCGTATTGCTTTAACATCGTCTCTATTTTTCTTTTACTTTAGCTAGCAATACAAGACCTTGATACCACGTTTATATTCAATGATGATTTTTATTTTAACCTAATCTAAAGAATCCTTAATATTCCATGATTTAGTTGTAAATATGTTGTTGTGAATGTTAGGTAAGAGGATATATGAATTCATTGTTTTTTCATAATCGTCGTCTTTGAAATGGTTAGAGCAAATCGCTGCAGTTGTGATATAAATATTTTTATCCAATTTGCATGATATTAACCATTTTTTTTATTAAATTTGGATCTTTGGGGAAATGAAAAAAGGAAACATTTTCATCTTTTGCATTAAATTTTATATTATTGTAAGTGAGAATTGCGCATTATGGCATTTTGCTGCGTAAAAGCACTATTCTCCATAATAATGTTTAACGATTGGTCCTTGTGACATCATGATGTCAATATTCCAATTACCAACACCAGATGGGGCGACAATCAGTTTTTCTCTTAAAGGGCGCTACGTGTATTCTTTATATCTTGGGGGAGAGCAAGTTAGGATTCGAATGAGTAAAGATGTAAAAGTGGACTTATCGTGGCCGAGCCATCTTCCCGGGAACCCAGAGCCAAGAGGTGCTTCTAGGCGGACACGCGAGCAGCAGGATAGGCTTGACAAGGGTGCTCCGCGGGAAACGAGAAGCGTTAACCTCCCGGGAACCACAAGGGGAAGGTGAGCGAAGGGCACGAGAAATTACTCATGGAAGTTCGAATTCGAAGGGCGATAATACGTCGTTAGGTGGGACTGCCAAATGTCCTACGCCCTCAGCTAGTAAGGCTTCCAGAAATGTTATTACAGAGCAGAAGCTAGAGGCGCCGGAGACCGGGCAGGAGCACGATAATTCGACGTTAGGCCTAAACGGCAAAGGTTCTACGCTCTCATTGAGTTACGTTGATGGGGCATTAACGAAGTGGCAGCAGGCGCCCGTGAACAAGGCTTGTTTCCGAGGGCAGGCAGGAGGAAGCCAAGGAGACAATACAATAAGCAGGGACGATCTGCTTTGGATTCCTGTGTGTGAGCAGGCAAATTTGCTGGTGGAAAGAGGCAGCGTAAGCGCGCATATCACGGGTGAACATTGCGTAGCGCGTTGCGAAGCGCTTAATCTTACTTACGAAGGTGAGCCTTCTTTGGAGCTAACGTTGGATAGTGCTAGGATTCTGAACATTGTCTGGATATTGTCATTAATATTGCTAGACGCATTAACTGGCGTAGTCCGTAAGGCGCGCGTATCACATAGCAATTTAATTAATGTTCATTTATTTTTGTTTTGTTCTGATAGTGCATCCCATTGCGTCGCTCTTCAGAGAGGACAATTTAGCCATTCGGGTTCCAGTAATCCTCCCGCCAAAAGGGTTACACGACGGGTTCGCTGTTGTGCAGTAGAGTACTTCAGATGTCCACAAAAGTATAGGAGAATATTGCAAGATAAACATTTATACAAAGTAGTTGCATTGTTCGAGCATACTTTGTCATATCTTGTTAATAAATCTATTAGGCGGAAGCCTCATATGTTCAGTGCTATTAATGTTAAATTTTTGGATTAATAGTTCATAGACCAGGACGGTTGCTGAGTCTCCGTTTCTGGATATTATCTTTTCGTCATTGACTTTATATTAAATTGAATTAATAGGCTAAGGACTCCTGTGCTAAATTCAATTAACGTTAGTTTCTAGATCAATAATTCTTAGACTAGGACAATTGCTGAGTCTCTGTTATTGTATAATTCCATTTCTTTAATGCTTTTGCATTCAAACGGGAAATTCTGTTTTATATTCATTTTAATCATAATTAATTATGCAATTGTTGTAATCAATTAGTATTGCGGACAAATAGCTAATGATTATTTGGGCTTTGTTAATTTGAATAATTTTGGTTAACTTTAGAATTTCAATAAAACTAATTCTTCAAATGCCAACTTTGCTACCTTATTTCAACCCCACATTTCCCCACTGTACAGTTACGTTACACTTTACTTATTGTGAAGTGTTCTAATCCTAAAGCGTCCTGCAAAATGAGGAAAACTAAAGAACATTCTCAATAAATGATCATCAAGTTTCACGAAAAGGATGCAGAATACAAGAAGATTCATAAGCAGCTGATTATTCCTGTTTCTACTATACAAAGTATTGTTCAAAAGTACCAGAAGACAGAGTTCACCACCAATCTTCTTCACTGTGGACGGCCGAGTGCACTATCAAAACGTGCAAAACGAATTCTTAAAAGCACATTTCTTCAAAATAGAAAGATGTAGTGTTCAAAGCTTCCCAAGTAACTAGCTGTGACTGGTGGTGCTCAAGTAATAAGCTCTACTGTTCGACACCATCTGAATTCCATTGGTCTCCGAGGATGTGTAGCAAGGAAGAAGCTACTTTTGAATCCCGTTCACAAGAAACAACGATTGGCATTTGCTAAAATATTAATAGATAAACCACTACAGTATTCCGTCATAACTACAGCAGCGACAACAGCGTTCTAGCGAAGGGGTGTGCTTGTAGATTCCAGACGTGTACCGGAATGCAGAAAATGCGACTTCACCTATTCGTGTGTATAAAACGAACGTTAGCAGAAAGAGGTGTAAAAATGGATGCGATGCGTCCAGGACGAAACAGCAAAGAATAAAGAGGATGTTCTTTAATGGCGGAAGGTGAGCAGAATGTCAACATTTATCGGCGACGAGTCGTAGTGCCATCAATAAACCCCCGAATCGAAGAAAACAAGCATGCAGTGGAAGCATGGATCATCTCCTGAACTAAAGAAATCAAAGGCAATGCCCAGTGCAGATAAGGTGATGTTCACCTTTTTCCTCGACTACCGTGGACCACTGCTGAATGATTTTCTGCCAAAGAAATGCACCATCAATTCTGCACAGTACTCAGTACTCTCACGAAACTTCGGCAATCAATCAAAAAGAAACGCCCAGGTCTTCTCTCACAACAGGTGATCATTCTGCACGACAATGCGCGCCCCTCACGTCTCCCGTGAAACCACCATGATGTTACAGAAATTCCGGTGGGAAGTCTTGGAATATGCTGCCTACAGCCCAGACTTGTCACCATGTGATTATCACATCTTTGGGACGCTCAAGACGATATTGCAAGGGAAACGTTTCAATTCGGACGAAAACGTGAAGGATGCAGTGAAAGACTTTATCACAAAAAAACAACCACAATCCTTCTACGACAAGGGAATTAGGCTGCTGTGTAAACTATGGGACCTATGCCTCAACAAACAGGGTGATTATTTTTAAGTTTCAAATAAAAGTATTACATATCTTTTTGAGCAACCCTTATAAATTTCGGCTGCCCCGCAGCCTTCTTCAGCATGTACACTCAGACTACTACAATATGAAATGCATTTTCATTTACTATTAATTTTAAAAATTGGGCTAAAATATCGTACAATAACAAAATTCTCTCCAACATATCAAATCTAAAATTTAACTACATTTAATTACAATGAGTGTCACTCTTCAAAAGTAGCAGAGTCATTCAATGAATTGTTTCTACGAGTTTTTTGAACAATGGACAGGATTCAAGACTTGAGATTACAAAGACTATTTTATTATTGTAGTAATTCAAGTTTTATTTTTCTTAGAGTTTTAGTTCATATTGCTATTTTATGTCTTTTTTAGTTGATCACATATCTTTCTTCTTTCTTCATGTTGGTTCTATCATATTCCGTGTATTTTAGGGAGTTGAGGATGTTCTTTTATTTTTAATATTCACATTCTAAATTTGATTTTTTTTTTATTTTTGATGTTGGGTTTTTCAAATGTTAAAATTAAAATTTTAGATTTGACCTGTTGTAGAGAGTTTTGTTATTGAAGTACATTTTCATGATAAAAAATGATAAACAATTTGGAACTGGACCAATTTGGAAGCAAAAAGTAATGCCAAACTCAACCAATTAGTACCAGTTATGGAGTGGTGTCACTTTAGTAAAAGATTGTTGGAATTCTTCTTGTCACAAATTTTTAAACATTCTCAGAAATTTAACTAACTTTAACTCATAATCATGTCCGCAATTAAGGATATGGTTGGTACAGCAGATACGCTCATTTTCGCATTTGTGATTTGGGATACATGTTCGATTAGTCTTTTTTTTAAAACCTCTGCGTCTGGCCTTAATAATAGGACGCACACGAGGCACAAGAAATTTTGTATACCCCTGATTTATCTTCCACCGGTGTGCTATCTTTTTCGCTATCTAGAAATTTTTTCGAGAGTTTTGGCTTTTGTAAGTTATGTTAAAACCACAGTTTTGGCGAGTGTTACAATCACTTTAATGAGCTGTAGCTTGTAGGGGAGGATAAGAAACTTATTATTTTTGTTACTAAAACTGAAAGTGTAGTGATCTGTCATCATTGAGGATAGCAATTTTTTTTGATTCGATTCAATTCTCTAGTTCTATTTTCGAAGCTTAACGATAGTTTCAGTATACGTCCGATTAAATGATTACAAAATGCTTAGGTTTTGTGACATTAGGTGAAGGAGTCTTCTTGATGAAATTTGGAATGAAATTATCTTTCCTGTAGGTGTCGAAGGTCAGGCTGCCATTATATCGTTGTATCATGATGTCTTCCATTACAATCTCGAACGTAAAATTAATGTCTGAATATTTTCATGGTACTGTCGTCTATGGCAGTTAGCTCGACACTATCATCGAAATTAATTTAGTTCTCCTCAAAGAAAACACAGAAGCAATAACCAATAACGTAACCAATTACGCATTAGACATTCTAAATAAGAAGTTCATTATTTTTAATGGGAAAAAGTTGTCATCTGAAAGATTCTAAATCAGTTTATAAGTGGAACGGTTGCTATTGCGATCGAGCACAACGTAATGCTTTAGCAAACGATTAGCGGTCCTCATTCATATAACCAAATTTGATATTCCAAGACTCAAAGAGAAGTAAAGACTCTGAGGAAATTCCTCACCCAATTCATAATTAGAAAAAGAGGAAGGAAAAATTCCACGACCTGTATTCGAACCACTTTCGCTGTCGCTGCTCTAATCAATTGAGCTATCGCGGACAGTGATTCGCAGTGCTGTTAGGAAGTTTCCATAAGGACTTCCAGTTTTCATGAGACATCCTAACTGATAGCCTTACCTCTAATCCCTACGGAGAATTCCCGCCTCTCCACTTGGGAACAGTGCCGTGACTAGTAAAATTGGGCCCCGGGCAAATCGGGGCCCGGATATCCCTCCCCCTCTCACTACGGCTCTGCTTGGGGCCTGCTCTGCCAGTTGGGCTTAATAGTGACTTCATGGAAGTCCATATATAGCAGCACTGCGATTCATTGTCCGCAATAGCTCAGTTGGTTAGAGCAGCGACAGTAAAAATAGTGGGCTCTGGAGGAATTTTTTCTTTGCCCTTTAGAAACTAGTCATCGAGATAACTCTGAATTTTCAAATTACGAGGAAACTCAGTAAGTAAGTTACAAATGCAAATAAAAATGAAACAAATAAAGAGTACTGACTTGAAAACTACTTTTATTTCTCCACATAATCTCCCTATACATCATCACTTGTCCCATCGTTTCACAAGTCTCTCAAAAAGTTAGGGCTGCTGTCTGAACCAGGCGGTGAATTCCCTTTGTACAGCTGCTTCGCCGGGAAAGTGATGTTCATGTCTTCTGGGATCACAAGGGCATATTGCTTACCACATTCCGTCCGCGAGAGTAAACTGTAAATGTCGACTTCTACTGTAACATGATCATGAAACTTCGCAATGCCATCAAAGGCGTATTGTTGTTGCGTGATAACGCGCGTCCTCATATTGCCATCATGACTTTCATTGAGCATTTTGTGAAAGTTCAACCGGGAAGTTTTCGAGCATCCTCCGTAACTCTTACCTTGCTCCAAGCGACTTCCATTTGTTGGCTCTAAGTTGTACAAAAGGAATTCACCACCTGGTTCAGACATTAGCCCAAAGTTTAGGCATTATGCTGTTTGAGGGGCTTGTAAAACGATAGGACAATTCCTCAATGTACAGGAATATTATGCGGAGAAATAAAAATAGCTTCCAAATCAGTATTCTTATTTGTTTCATTTCGATATCCATTTGTAACTTACTTACTGGCTTCCCCTCGTATTTCAAATTTGATATAGTTATATTTGTAGAAATGGAATGGGGCTTGTTAAATTTCAGTAATCAACCATTTTAAATTAAAATTAATTTGTGCTCGTTCTTGAGACATACTTGATTAACAGGGACTATGCATGCATTTTAAATTTGCTAAAAATTTGCTTAAAAAAATGAAAGAAACAGTTTCAATAATCACGTATTGAAATGTAAAAATTTTGTGAAATTGTTTTCATTCATAAAAAAAACAAATTTTAATAGCTCAGTTTTATCATTTGATTCTATCCTCATAACCTGGTAAACGAGGCCAACGAGAGACAGGCCAGGCAACACCTCCTATACTCTGTCCAACGAAAGAAAAACTGGGCGTGTCCAGTTAAATTTCCAATTTCAATTGTTAAACATTGTTAATTTATTTAGCAACAATGTCTAACAATTGAAATTGGGAATTTAATTAGACACGCCCAGTTTTTCTTTCGTTGAACAGAGTATAGAGAGAAGGCCTGCGGACAAAAATGTCACACATTGTTACATCATCATCAATCGGCTATTGTTAATCGTATTTCTACCAATAATAAGCCCTAAATTTGCCCGCTTGATGATGATATAACAATGCATACTGTTTTTGTCCGCAGGACTTCTCCCTAGAAGGTGTTGGCCAGGGCACTTAAAAGTCACCTGATCATCGGGGTCGAGCAACAATCCATCCTTCATTGTTTCCAACAAACGAAAATACACTGATTGTTAAAATCCAAGATGGAGACAATGAAGCATGGATTGTTGCTCGGACCCCGATAGTCAGGTGACATTTGAGTGCCCTGGCCTGTCTCTCGTTGGCCTCGGTGGCTCAGTGGTTGCGTGATTGTCTGATGCCCGAGGACGACGGGATTTTTTCAGGGGGGAAATCCTGACATCATGCACTTCCTTCGGAAGAGAAGTAAAGCCGTTGGTCCCATTAGTCGTTTGCCAGCTGCACCTTAAAGAACCCTTGTGAGGAAAAATTTTCGGCCCCTATATGAAACTACGCCGTCCTGATATGACCATAGTAATTGAAAGGGGCGTTAATACCAACCAAACTAAGCTACAAACGAAAAAACTGATTATTAAAATCCAAAATGAAACCAATGAAAGTTGGATTGTTGCTCAGACCCAATGATGTGATTTTTCAATGCGGCCAGGCCTGTCTTTCTCGTTGGTCTCGTCAGTAAACAAGACCAAGTTTATCCTTTAACGAGTTTGCAGTTGCAGATTTGCACTTATTCGTGTTATTAGCAGTGGTTTACAGACGAAAATGGTCTAACTACTTTCGTCACATGTATTTATGTATTTTAAACAATGTTTATATAAGCGATGTAAAGGGTGCATCTAAACCCCTGTCATAAACTTCTGGTGGTGATTCCCCACAGTGAGATGAAAACAAAAGTTCACCCACAAAGTACAAAACCAGTTGCTGAAACTTCACTTTTAACTGCGGAAATCTCATAAACGGTTCGTTATCCGAACCATGTTCATATAAACTTTTGTTTTCATCTCGCTGTGGGGAATCACCACCAGAAGTTAGTGACAGGGGTTTAGATACACCCTATATAAATTTATACATGCATTTTATTTTGCATAAATTGGAAAGCTTTGTTTATTATTTAACTTTATTATTATTATTATTATTGCTGTTGTTACTTGGGGAACCAAATTCGGATCAAGTCCGGAAGCCAAGTCCGAGAGGCGGACCCAAGAGAGGGGTCCTTACTATGTGAAGGAGGGAAAAATTACGCGCTCGTGGGAGTATTGATGTTTGGGTGTAGGAATTTCCTTACTATGTGACATGTGTTTAGAATTGTGGCTTTATGTAAGTGTGGGTTTAAATTTAGTGTCGACAGGCTTTTGTGTAGAGAGTGTGGAATAACCCCAGTGGCAAAAAAAACGACAGGAACAATGTTTACTCTGTTAACTCCCCAATGGCGTTTTATTTCGTGTGCAAGATCCGTATATTTAGTGATTTTGTCAGTGTATGTCTTTTGTAAATTGTGTGTGTTGGGGATGGAGATATCAATTATGTAGGTCACTTTGTTTTGCTTATCTACTTATTATTATTATTATTATTATTATTGTTTGTAGTTTTGGAAAACCAAACTTGGACCAAAGCCGGATGCCAAGCCCTTATATTATCTTTCTTTAATTATATTTTTTACTTTTTATTACATTTTTTAAGGTGAAAGTGTGTACTTTAAAAGTTTTTATTTTATATTTTTTTTAACATATAAATGAAGTATTTCGATTTTAAATGATTTTGGCAGACAAAAATCGATGGTGATGAAGAAAACTCATCATCTGAGCTGCTTTGATTGTGTTAACTGATTTGTGGCATCACATGGAGTTATTTCGTTGCCCCGGAGTGATTGCGTAGCCAACTTATAAAAATTAATTAGAAAAAAAAAATGGGAAGGATTTGAGAAGTGAAAATTTTTGCATATTATCTAAGAGACGTGTCCTTAATTTGACAATTTTTAAAAAATCATGGATAGATCACATTTGTTTATTAGGAAAACGAGAATAAGCATTCGCTCATACTTAGTTCATGAATGAACACCATGAAAGTCCACCGTTGATTGCTTGCTTAATAATTTCATTCATTTTTGAATTCATAAAACGATTAGGCCTATATATTTTTCTGTTTTTTTTCATAAATTAAAAGAGAAAACCGTCATTCTCGTTAAACAATGGAAACGTACGATATACAATGCATAGAATGTTTAATGAAAACGATTTCTCAGATTTATAAGTGAGTAGCTAATATGCCCGGCGTTGCTCGGTCTGTTTGTTTGAGAAATTTTGCATTTTCTGAATTTGAATATGAATAAGAACACATGAAAATCCTCAGAGTTAATAAAATAAATATTCACTTTGTAAAATCGAAAAGAATTCTTTAAAATGTTTGCACTGGAGTTTTGTGCCCGATTGGGTTTGCCCAGGAAAATTCGACATTGCATCCTTAACATTTTAGAATATCAAAGAAAGGCTATGAGTAGTGAATTATTCCTGTCTATATTAAAAAATACTTCATAGATGGATTAAGAGAGTTCAGAAACTCTGTTTACAGCCTCATCAACATCCAACCATTTCGGTAGGATTTGTATCAGTCACAGGGCGTGGAATCATGTCATCAACATCCAACCTGAATGTGGTTGTTCATATTGATACAGTTTTAGCAGCAAGAATTGCCCTCTCACACAATCAGTTGAGATCTTTATAATTTTCTAATACATTTAGATAAACATTGTCTATAACTTCTCATTACAAAAACCATATGAAAAATAAATTTTCTCCAGTTATTAGCTCATTAGGGAAAGTACCTTCACTTTTTCAGCAAAAGCTAGAACAGGTACACGCCCTAGAGGTTGTATTCTCTTATTTATTTTAAAATAATTTCTTACATCTCTCCAAAAGATGTTAATTAAAAAAGAAATAATAATGATTTTTATTTATTTATTTATTTATTTATTTATTTATTTATTTATTTATTTATTACTTTTTATAACTATCCCCCTTAAAATGTGAATCATTAAGGCAAGCATCGTAGCTAACGAAAAAGACAGACCCTGGAATTGAAAATTACCTGACCTTCTTATTCGAAGCAACAATGTAGCCTTCACTGTTTCCATCTTGGATTTTAGCAATCAACACTGTATCTTTTCGTTTGTTAGAAACAATGAGACTAATCGTTGCTTGGACTAAGATGGTCGGGTGACTTTTCAGTGCCGAAGCGTAACCATCGAGAGAGAATTTTATGGGTTTTTTTTTTCGTTATTATAAATCAATGAGGTTTCATGAAATTTTTCTTAAGTGGTATTTGGGGACCCCAATCGTCTTTGCTAAGCAGGTTGTAGCAGAAAGATGTTGCCCTTTTTAAACTGCCCAAATTTCACAGATGTTTCTTCAGATTTCGCTCCTATTTGTAAGGCGAACCAGAAGGCGAAATGCAAAAGCTCCGACTTGCTCCAAATAGGCACTTTGAGCTTTGGGAAACCTTGAATGGGCAAATAAGAATCAGGGGTGGGTAGAAAGAAAGACGAGTCTGAAATCCATTATTCTGCTCGCGTTTGATGCTCGCATAATCTTCTAAGAACGTATAACTTAAGCAATCAATCTATGACTTCATCATCATGCAAACTGAAATAGATCAGGAAGCCAGAGTTGCAGAATTTACTGGCGAGTACTTGGCAATCGTTAATACAAAGTTGACTGAAGGCGTTTATTTAATTTAAAAGTGTAAAAAGAAATCAAGCTACCATTCAACATAAATCGAATGAAGAAGGGGAAAGAGGTGATGTCGAAGTCCCCACCTACCCCCAGAGTATGTTCGTCCGCCACTTAACTCTTCCTAACAGCAAATAACCTCTCTGTGTTCGTCACAACTACAAAACTCGGCAACGTCTGTTTCTTATGTAATTTCCCTCCGCCCAGAATGTTCACAGATGGCTTCCTCCGACCGATAAGAAAAAAAAAATAAAAATACAGAGGGGGAGATGCAAAACAGAGGGAGAGAGATATGTGAGAGAGGCGTTTGCGCATGCAGATCACGTGAACAACATCCATGGTTTATCTTATCTCATTGGCTCTTATACAGATGGGAGAAGATGGTTGGAGGTGGCGGGGGAGGAAATGGAGCATCCGCCTCACTTTTGTTTGTTCGTTTTACGGAGTGAGCAGCATCATGGGAACAGATGCAGGTGGGCTTCTGACTTGTCTACCCTCATCCCCTCGGGCAAATAAAAATGAACTTATCCCCCTTTAATATAAGGCACAAAATCAAACGGAGCTCGGGGAAAAAAAAGTCGACGAAGATAAATTTTATTTTCGCGCTTCCTCATTATATTCTATACACAAACAGATCTACGAATATCCCTCTTTCTCCCTCTCTCTTTCTCCAGACGTATTAAAACCTTTTTTGCTATAGAAACATTAAAGCTTTAAGCTGAAATCATATATAAAATAAAATGTTAACGCTCTTATTGCCCATGAATAATTTCTTATTCATTTACGTCTCAATAAAAATTGAGATTGTGTGGCAATTGCCTTTAGCATTCTTTAATTCTTTTTAAAAGCTAAGGCATTTTCATTGCTCCTATCAATCGAAGTTTTTAAAACAAAAGTTGGATTCGAATCACTTTGTCAAAATAAGTACTTTTCAAAGTATTATAACTTTCTACTTTTCCCCTAAATAAATTAATAATACATTACCAGTTTAAATTCTGTTTAGAGGACATACAGGTTATAAGATGGCCAGCTATCTAAAAGAAATTCATCTAAATCAGTATAATTATAATTATAATGTAAAGTACCATAAATATAATGTGAAAAATGCGATTTATACAGAAATGCCCCTTATAAATTAACGTATAAGTGTCCTTTACATTATGTTTCCTTCCCGTTGCTGAGGATAACTAAATTTGCTTTTAGAAATGTATAAATTTAGAAAACTTAATGATATTTGTGTGATTCAGTGAAAATTTTCTGTTTTCTCCCATCCTTGGCTTTTTGTTTTTTAAAAACATCTTTTACGGGAGGAGTAGGATAAAGATCCATCTCCTCAACTTATAAAAAAAAAAAAAAATTCTAAGAATAATTCAGAAAATATTTAATAAAATTATTGGGTATACCGGCTTGTTATTCCTTGCAAATATTCTTTTGATTAATTTTATCTCGGGAATTGTTCTGTTTTGTATTTATATACCGCGACCATGCAAAGATATTTTGCGTCGTAACTGAACCCTATTTCATCGTCCTAATTAGTGTTTCCAAGAAATGCGAAAATTACAAAGAATGCAGATAGCTAAGATAGAAGAAACTCATATACGTCTTTTTTGTGAATGATGTCGAAAATTCTTCGCAGAAAAATGCAATATAAGGACCAGTCAGGCAGAGTAAGAACCTGCGGATTAAATTTAGCGTGATAATAATTAAATAGCTAAGCAGAATGAAGATTCCAAATTTGCCTTTCAATTCCATAACTGGGTATAAATACAAACAGATGCCTGCGCGACTTGTTTGACTAGGGTATTACTGAATTTTACGATACGCTTTCAACCATACGCTTTTCCATTAGGACTGACTATTGTAAATTTAAAAAGAATATACAAGACAAAAGGTTAATGCCAAAAAATGCTTATATCCTCAGTTAAGCTCATACCAATGTGAAAGATTTCTACTGAAAACTATTTGTAATAAAACCACGTAAAATATTAAAACTGACTTAACTAAACGTTTTGTAGGTTATTCATTTTAAAACCAATCCATAACTCCCACTTTCCATATCGGTTCAGTATTCCTCAAGGATACTGTGAGTTCAGACATTTATCGAGACGTTTTAAGGCAATTTAGTGGATTCTGAATTTTGCCGAAGAGAATGTCTTCTGAAAAACAGGAGAATGAAACCATTGCGACATCATACATGCCATCAATCATATTTTTATGTTAGACTTTTTTTGAAAGACGGTGATCTTTCACCTTTATGTTTCCTCTAAATCTCCAAAGTTGTCTTCATTTAGGTTTCTATCCATAGGTATAATCTCAAAAGTTATAACAACATAATTTATGGGCTTATAATTCAGTTGGATATCTTGAATGTTTGCTAAGCCCTTTTACATTTGCAGGTTAGTGAAAGATTTCTAGGATCCTATTATCAGTTTTCATAATATCTGGCTATTAACAGTTGAAATTAGCATTAAACTCGTAAGCACTCAGACAGGCTATAGTTATTCAAAAAGGTGTTATATGGGTGTATATTAAAGATTGCAATAAAATACAGGGTGAGTCTGAAACCCTGTCACAAACTTCGCATGCGTACTCCCCATGGCCAAATAAGAAACAAATGGCCTATCAACAAGGGCAGGGGCGGCGCGAAGCGGTAAGCAAAGTAAGCGTCGCATGGGGGCGCATTGTAGGATGGGGCGCCAACGTAAGGTTGAAAATGCGCATATTTTAGAAGTTTCTATAGCGTCGCATGGAGGCGCCGAAGAAGCTAGCGCCGCCCCTGAACAAGGGTCTGAAACTCAACCGTTAACGAGAAAAATGGCGTCCAAAAGTGGGTGCCCCTGTGAGGTTTGTTTTACAGATATTGTTCCAAATGACGTCCATGTGCTTCAACACAGGCGTGCACACATCTCTGAAATGAACGACGAACACGTTCTAACACTCCTGTGCGGTTCCTAATGGCATCAAATTTGGCGACAATGCGGTCCCATAGCTCATTCGCATCCTAGATGGGTGATGCATACACGTTATCCTTAACATGCTCCCACAGCTATAAATCAAGACAATTGAGGCCGGGAGATCGAGGAGGCCATGCCACTGGCCCCGCACGTCCAATGCATCTTGCGGGAAAACGGTCATTCAGAAACTGACGTTCAACCACACAGAAATGTGCTGGAGCGCCATCGTGCATAAACCACATGTCCAGTCGCCACTGCAAAGGCGTGTTTCCTAGCACCTGCGGCAGGATGCCATGCATCAATTGTTCCAAAAACGTCTGGTATAACAGTCCGGTCAATCTCGCTGGCAAACGTATGGGGTTGATCAAGTGATTTTTGATGATCCCGGGCCATATGTTGATTGAAAACGTGTGTTGATGTCCTCCTTCACAAATGACATGTGGATTGTCGTGCGCCCACGCATGCATATTGTGGAAGGGAAAAATATGAATGTTGCCTCGTCTGTAAACAAAATCTTTGCGATGAAGTGTGGATCTTGAGCGCACCTTGTCAGGCACCATTGCGCAAACGCTACTCGGAGGGGGAAATCGGCCGCCAGTAGACCCTGAATACGCTATAAATGATATGGATATAGGCGATCTTCGTGAAGACCATGCCAGACGGTCTTCTGGCTGGCACCTTCCTGCAAAGCGAGTCTTCGTGTACTACGGGCCGGATCTTCCTCGAAGGTTTGCAGAATTCTCCGGTCGAGGTCAGGCAGGTGTCCTCACAGTACGGTACCTACCGCGGCCGTCACCACCTGATACGAACGTTCCTTGCTATCGCAGTCGTTGGTCAAAGTGAGAAAAGGTTCTGCTGCATGGTACTTGCCGTTGAGGAAATGAGTCGTGATACAAACGCCGGGCTTCGTGAGCATTTCCATTCGTACGTCCGTAACATAAATGCATATCCGCTAGTTCAATAAAGTTGTAGTCACCCTCCATTTTCAGGCTCACGTTTCACAGTACAAAACAACCATGGTCACGTGTCTAGACATTACATGAATGGTCGTGTATCTGAATATGTGGTACACCTATGGAGAAATATAACGTTCCTCAAGGGTGTCCGTGTTGATTTATATAGCTTCCCTCTGACCCGCGCTTGCATCATTTTAAAATAAATTTTCTTGAATACCCTAAAAACGGAATCACTTTCAATCTTTATTCCAAAAGTAATGAAATTACTATTTACCCCTTAAATTTTATCTCCTAATTATAATAATATGGTCTTGCTTATTAACTAATTCCCTGGTTGTCTTTGAAAATTTTTTGTCCAATAAACATTTTCATTAATTTTGATATCTTGTTTAGCGATATCAGCTGCAGAGCAACTGTCGGAGGAATTGCATCGGGGGAAAATCCAAACTTATTTCAGTTTCCCTTTGTTGAATTTTTTGACAGCTAAATAATTCCATCTGAATTTTTCAAACATGCGCTTTATAAGAGTCTATGCTATAATTTATAGTAAACCTTAAAGAATAAACAGCGCTATTCTCTAATGGAGAGAAAGCAGAACTTTATTTGACCTCGACAGCGAGAGAAACACAGAGAGAGAGAATGGGGAATTGACGATTAATCGGTGGCTGTAGTCTGTCGAGGCCAATGAAAACTTTTCTTAGGCTTGACGCCTGCAATAGGGTCTCTCAACGGTATTCCACCGAAGGAACCACAAGGCGAGATAAAGTCGGTCTCTCTTGTATTTTAAATGCCAGAATTTCTCCGGCAAAGCCCCATAGGCCAATGGGGAGCATTTCCTTCGTTTCTGGTGATCCTAATTGGAAACATTCTGCGCTCTTCCTTCTCCTCCTTTCGATCTCTTTTGCATTATTATTATATTTTGCCTGACGTGTTAAGCCTGCTTTTGCTTGAGAATAAACAGTTCGGTCGGCTCTCCTTTTGAATATATAGCGAGCGAGTTCAGATGGACGTCCACTGTCACCGATGAAAAACTGATACATACATATTTCTCAGTGGAATTCCCCTACGCTATGAATCTCTCGTTTCTTGTCTCTCTCACTTAGAGAACAATGAAGTCCAAGGCCGAAGTGAGCAAGGAAGAACAGCTACAGGAAGTGAATCTCCCACTCCTATTTCTCGTCCATATTTTTTAATAGCGAACATCCCTTTTATAATCAACTGCTTTGTTTACCATTATCATCATTCACTTCCCTCTTGTCAAGAAAGAAAAAGGATAAATGACATGTCAAATGCAAGCATCAATAAACGCAAGTTTTTAAATAGTGAAAAAAAATTTTCTATAATTATTCCATTTTTTAAATAAAATCCTGTATTCCGATTTTCAAATCCTGTATGGTATTTTTCAAAACCTGTATTCCGATTTTCCTTCAGAAGGACGTAATCTTTGTCACTGCTTGTATATTCAATGAAAGAATAAGAGCAATTTTTCGCTGCCCTTTCTTCGTTTCTCTTAAGCCCATTATAAGTAGACATTTATAACTTTCTATTTTCCTTAGTTTTGATTCATTCCTTTGTTTTTCCATACTTATTAACCCGTTCCTGGCCATAAACATCTTCTTTTATTAATTTTTTTGTAATACTCAGAGGCCTTGCCCGAAATAGCCAAGAAACTTTCCAGATATTATCTTTCTGGAGTCAAATCCTATTATTGCTAAACTTCGCTGCTTTGACTAGACTTATTAGTATTTGATGTAGGCATGAAAAAGATACGGTTAAAAATCGATGCATATTGAAAATTTCCTAATGAGATAGAAATATAAAAATGAAATTTGTACAAAGACGGTGCTTAGAAAATCCGATTGATGTGCTCTGTTTTTAATTAAAGGACAACCCTACGATCACCTATAACTTTATTAAAATCGAAAGATTAGCGCATTAATAATATCGTGGCACATTTAAACTACATACGGATGCAGGGTGTTGTATAATTCGATGACCAACTTTGGAGGGGTGGTAGTATGGGTGATTCTAAGCAAAAAACTTCATATAAACATGGGTCCGAATTTGATCGCTAACTGAGATATGAACAGAAATAAAAATGCCGCCACCAAGATCAATATGTTAATAACTCAGGTTCTGCAACGCCTAGAACAATGAATTTTGGAGAAATAATAGGGTACATAAAACTGTGTACACCGTTAAAATTTGATCTTATTCCAACGAGTAGTTTCCGAGTACACAGTGCTCATATGCGAGTACTAATCACCACGTGTTGAGAGGATGATTAATCTCGCGGGCGATGTATTAATTTACACTGTGATGTATTAATTAATACCATGTCTCCGTTGACGTCATCAAGATGGACACCCCCTATTGGAAACTGCATCGGAATTTTCGTCTTTTCACACATTTAGGATTCGAATTAAAACATTTTTAAATATGGCAGTTGTATGTGACCGTAGAGTTGTCCTTTACCTATATTTAATGAAACCATTTATAAAATTTACCACCATTTACTCATCGAAATTAAAAAACTGATAGCGCAAGAGACAGTTTATTATATTTTATTATAAAGTTTTTGTACCATAAACTTCATGCAATTTATTGTGGGTACATGTATAAAATTCAATACCAAAAAGGCTCCTTTTTGATGTTGATAGACAGACAAATATTTAAAATCGAATTAAGAAGTGAAATTAACAAAGGAATAGCTCAAAGGTTTGATTACTTAAAATCATACGAGTTCCTATTTTGTAGACCATTTTAACTGCTGTCCAAATCTTTATATATACAGGGTGAATACAAAAGTCTGAACTCCCTTTTATTTTTTGAACCGAAGCAGATATGTCAATTTTGATGAATCCAATGAATAGGAAGTTGTGGGTGGCCTATCCCATGGTGCACTGTTCATCATCCCAAATATGCAAATTAGGACACATTCAAAATTTATCTCAAAAACCATAAGGGATAGAGAAAAAAACCCAATTGCAAACTTGTTCAGCATAAAAAAACAAACAAAACAAAAAAAAATCATCCAAATCGGACCAGCCAATCACCCACAATCACGTGGTGAACTGTTTGTAGCTTACAACCAGTCACCCTGCACAAGGAAAACTGTTGATATTTCCACCATGTAAAGCATGCAAATCAAAAAATTAACATAAATTAACATACTCACATTCACTTTCATGCGGAAAAGCAAATAAAAGGCATGTTTCAGCACACAGAAGACAGAACAATTCCAGGATGGCAAGCTACACTGTTCCGGACATGGTCAACATGATCTTCTGCTTGTGGGTGATTGGTTCGTCCGATTTGGATGACTTTTTTTTGTTTTGTTTGTTTTTTTATGCTGAACAAATTTGCAATTGGGTTTTTTTCTCTATCCCTTACGGTTTTTGAGATAAATTTTGAATGTGTCCTAATTTGCATATTTGGGATGATGAAAAGTGTACCATGGGATAGGCCACCCACAACTTCCTATTCATTGGATTCATCAAAATTGACATATCTGTTTCGGTTCAAAAAATAAAAGGGGGGTTCAGACTTTGGTATTCACCCTGTATAGTCTAATCCCAAGCTAAGTTAAGAATTATTTGAGAATTCCTGGTGATATGTGTACAAAAAGCATATAATAGTCTACTAAACCAATTAGAGAGAAAAGGCAATAAAGCATTTCTCTAATATATTATGCAAATTTTAGCTGATTTCTGCCATAACGCTTTTTTTTTTTTTTTTTAAATAAAAGCGGATCGCGTTTTCAAGGATCTCCTTCCTTCCTTTATTGTCTCATTTGCTTTCATTTTTTTGGCGTGACCTCTTGCTTCCAGTGATATTCCGTTTAGCATTCTTGTTCGGTTTCTACTGAATGAATGGGAAAATGCGTCAAGTGGGTGTGGTTATTTTCACCGAGAAAATGTTCCACAATAGCTCCCTTTCAAGTGAATTTTAAATAATTCATCCACCTGAGAGATTCACAATGAATTTGACTGTCGCACTTTCCAGTTGTAGCTTCAATTCTGTCTTCTTTAGAAACGTAAATATGTTTAAACGTCGTTTTTTCATTTATTTTGAATTCAACCGTTTTCTTTTGGCTACAAAGTTGTGCCTTAAAAATTCTAACGCCGGATTTAAAGTTTTCGAATTTACAAATAAATATTGATCAACTTGATTAAATATAAGAGGATCCTGTGGTGGTTTTGGTTCAGTATCTTTGTCCAAACTTGACTAATCTACTCGAGAAAGCTGTTCGATGTAGTTTGGTAGCGTCCGTTAATTAATTTTACTTTTGCGTTCGCTTATTGGATTAACTGGGCTCAGTTCAATGCATTCATTAACGTAGAGGTAGGTTGAAAGATCGCTCATTAGGGTGAATGTTGGCCCTCTTTTCTCTCTCTCTTCTCTTCTCTTTCTCTAAATATACATACAAAAAGTAAAAAGAAAAAGAATGCTTAATTGGGAAGAAACTACATGCAATTGCCCAAGTCTAGTACGCATTAAAGGTCTGATACGAGATAGCATTTCCTTAAGCACAGAAAGAAAAGTTTGTGCTGTAAGAATTTCTATCTTCTCTTACTGTATTTATTATAAACGTCTTAGAAGAATCTAACATCGTATGTTTATAACATAATTTATACTGAATGATATCGCAGCATCTTCATGGAACTTCTTTAAATAAAGCAAGCACCCATTCGTTTTAAAATCTAGATAAAATAATAAAATTTGCTTTCTTTAAGCACAGCGAATTGTTCCTATTTTATTGATGAATTTGCAATTCATAAAAATTGCTTAGCTAATTTCATGTATAAACTTATAACTGGGTTTGGAACATTTTATAGGGTAAACAATTTGGGATTATAGGGATTGGTTTTAAAATGAATTTTTCCATACTATCTATAGCTTAATCTAATGAAATGAAAAAACAATTGTAAAATTCTCATCGAACGATAATATATTTTGAATATTTCATGGTCTGCGGGTGAAATAGTTCCAGTTTACTGTTTTCATTATTGCTTTGTGTAAATGTGTAAACACATTTCTTTACGTTTGAAATGCGACCTGCCCATTTTGACAACTTAACAAATTCTGACCGGAGATTATCCAATTTTGTTAGATTGAATATAAATCTAAACTTAAACAAGAAATTAAGCCTCCCGAGGAAGCCCTGATTTCATCTATTTTTTTATTCCTTCATCTGCACTTTTTAACCCCCCATTTTTTTAAATCAAAAATTTATTTTCTCGAATCTTGTATTTAGAAAATATAAAAGAACCCTATCTTCTTTCCTTTCTCATCATTTTCGATCGAATGAGATATCACACCTTATATGTTGCCATAAAGCTCTAAAGACCCCCCCCCCCCCACAATTCCGACCCTATTGGGAGAATTTGGCCCAAACTTTACAGTCATGTTGATCTTGCTTAGAGGAAGATCTGCATACCGAATTTCACTCCTTTATATGCATAAATACGCGTAGACCATTTGGTCCCCTCTAATTTCCGCCCCCGAAACTCCGACCCCAGTGGGCCAATCAAAACCAAACTAAACAGTGAAGGTGCACATGCTCATAGTAAGCTACATTCCGAATTTCAACCTTCTACCTCAAAAAATGCGGAAATTATGAAGGGGACATTGTGAAAACAATAAGTAGCTCCATTCTTCCGCTACTTAATAATCAAAATGTAATAACTTTGAAATTAATTTCAAGAATTTTTCAAACTGAGAATTAAATATATCAATATGAATATTAATATTATTAATAAACATGGAACGAGCCCAGTTTGTACTTGAGGGGCGGGGGGGGGGGGGGAGATTGTATGTATATATATATAGAGAGAGAGAGAGAAGACGAAATGACCATTATTAATATAAAGCTAACCCCAAAGTTTGACCCAAATAGTGGGCGGGTGCAACTCAGCAATTTTACTCCCCAAAACATAAATTTTACAATCATTCTGAAGACAATAAAAATAAATGCGAATATTGGATTTTCCTCTAAATACACTTCATTTTTTAAAGCAGATTTTTGTAGAAGGATCTTAAAAAAGTTCTTAAAAAGTTTATCATCCATCTATGTTCTTGCTCTTTAAAGCGAGTTGAAATCTAGCCACGTTTTTGTAGCTCATAAATCGAGTAAATTGGAATGCTTTATTTGTAGAGAAAACATAAAGTCTAATCTGTGGATGAAAACCGTACTCATTTACTGTAGTTAGGTTATAATTAGGTGACCATTCGCTCTAAATTTTTTATTTCAAAAAACAGCCCTTTAGATTTATTTATTTATTTTTTAAAATCTAATTTTTTGTCTTTCACTTTTCAAAATTCAACTGAACTCTACTAGATGTTGTGACTAGTGTAGGGACAAATATATCTGTTCCTCCGAAAAATATCATCAAAAATATTCTTGTAATTGTTACTGTTAAAATTGTTACTTTGTTAAATTCGGCATTAAATAAGACTTTCATCAAACATCCCTAAGTTTTTTTTTTTCATATCAAGAGCAAACCTAAATTTTCAGTTCGTTCTTTTGGTAAAGGTCACTGAGAAAAGATTTTTTAAAGAAACTAGTTTATTCCCGTTAAAATAAATAAATAAATACTTGTTATTTGACTTTCCCACTATCCACCCGTTAAGAACTTATTACTCCAATAAATTTGTGTATTCAAATATTGAGAATAATTGAAAATTAAATATCATAATTCTTGGAAATATTATGATCCCTTTGTTTAATTTAGAAACAGATATTAATTGAATAGCAATTGAAACCATTGTCCAGAAAAACGGGCAAAAAAATGCTGTCGAACCTCTCTTACTGTTTATTGTTGAACCAAATTACTATTGAGTCAGGTCATTGTTGTCTCTCTCTCTCTCTCACACACACACACAAACACACACACACACACACTCACACACACAATCACACAGACAGACACAGAGAGAGAGAGAGAGAGAGAGAGAGAGAGAGAGAGAGAGAGAGAGA
>JAHWFO010008291.1:995707-1024380 GCA_023313115.1 Rhysida immarginata
TTTTTTAGTTTTATTTTGATTTTACTTATATATTTATTAATTATTTTGTTATTTGTTAATTATTATTTTATTTTTCAGTTGTATTTATTAACTATTTATTGCATTCCAGGGTTTTTGTGTCTCGTCCTTTTCTCTTATAAATATCCGTTCATTTTATAAGAGCTGAGTCTCTGAGTGGTCGAAATTTAACAAATTATTCTTATTGGTGCTTTGAATTGCTATGCTTTCAAAAGGATCAAGATGACTTAATTTTTTCAACTGGATGAAGTAATTTAAAATTTTTGATATCAAAAAGTTTTATCAAAATTCAATCTTAGTTTATCTAAATCGGACCAAAATTCAAAACCATGAATCACTACAGCCTGGTCCTAGTGAGCATGTAATAAACCGTTCAAGTAATTCCTTTGATTAAGATGAAATTTTTGTTACTTTCCAGACGTTTGAAATTTGCTTTTAACAATGACTTTAAGGATCTAGAAAACATTGTCAAAGTTGAAGGTGGTCTTTCCGATCTCCCTATCAAAATTAAAAACAACATTAGAGAACATTATGTTCATCAGCTTAATTCCAATAGGCTAATTCGCCCCACAATTTGTAAAAACACCCCAGTTTTAAATTTTCTCACATCTTTAGCTCATTCAAAGCAAAAGATTATTTTTTGATATTTGATAAAGAAAACTATACCATAATTATCGATAAACATATGTATATTGAAAATGTCACCAATTTGCTTAATGAAAGTTTCTTTGTGGATCCTTTACCCAAATTAATTCGAGATGTTAGCTGAGAATTTTTTGAGAAGTTTTGCATTTCAGTTAAAAAAAATTGTAACTTCTATTTTTCCCAAACTTGGTTCCACTATGTCGATGACATCTTTGTCATCTTCGACTTAAACTCATGCCAATTAGCAGACTTTATTAGCCACACCTTAACAGTTTTACCCACAGTGAAGTTCACTTATGAAATAGAAGTTGATTGTAAACTACCATTCTTGGATATCCTCATCAAAAGAAAAATGGCCTATCCTTTGATATACACATGTACATGAAACTAACAAACAAACTTAATTATATAAAAGCAGATTCCTGCCACCCGTGAAAACAAAATATGTCTACTTTCATCTTTATGATCGACCATGCCCTTAACCTTCCAATCGATAATGGTAAATTTACCAAGGAGATTAATACTTGGTTATCAAAAGAAGACTATACATGTAGAAGCAAATCTCCAAACTCACGCAGCTCAAGAAAAAGTAAGGACCTACCAATAGGATTCTTTTACCTACAACAATTATCTTACCAAAATTTTTTGTTCTATTTTTAAAAAGCCAAGATATATTGTTAAGGTGTGTTCTTATAGCTCGCTTTTTGCGTGAAGTTTGAAGCTTTTAACGTTTTACGTGTGATTTTTCAAGCTCAAGCTATTCTAAACACCAAGCTGATGTGTGCTACTTCTGTGAAGCGAGAGGATTTTCAAGCTGTTTTTCGCTTCAAGTGAATATCTAGCCGAGTTTGATTTTAAAGCAACTTGCTGCTTGGAAATGACCGAGGCTCATGTGTACTACATGCCTGTTCCTGATGAATGCAAGGGTGCATACATGGGGCCGCTATTATAGTGAATACAAAGGAGAAAAGGGAAGGAAGAATTTCATGATTTGTATTTGTTTCCCTATTCTCTTTTGCATTCATGATTTGTTAGAAGAATATCTTATGTTTATTATTATTTCTTCTTTGAGTATTATAGTATGGTTTTTATTAATTTTTTTATTAATAATTTATTAATTATTTATTTCTTTTATTTAATTTACAGATTTATGTAATTTATTTATTTATTATTTTATTTACTTTTTTTTTATTACCGTAAATCCTGTATTATAATGCGATTAATTTTGGCCTAAAAAAAGCACCTAAATTTGTGAGATCTTATTATACAAATGGATATTAGCCCTGCAATGACTGACGGCGGCCGAGGGGGGGGGGGGTCAGTTACATTTTGTCCTGATGAAATTCAGACGAAATTACCATGTAATATATAAGGAGCGTTCAAAAAGAAACGAGCCGAGGCCTAGGAACAGAAACTAGTACCTGTATGTCAGAAGTATTGGCCCTGGCTGTTAAGGCACTTGTCTCACTGCGACACAAGGCAGTGAATGGCTGTCTCGTAAAATTCCCGGGGCTGCATTGTGAACCTGTTCGGCACATACTGCTTGACGTTGTCATCCAAAGTGAATAGTTTGGCCCTCAGAGCCCATCAACCGGCTGGACGATGTCATCGTTAATGCCGTTTGGTGTTCCAGACCGTGCATCATCGGCTAACGACACCCGTACTTCCCTGAACCGCTTGTGCCACGCCTTGACCCTTGCAAGGGACATGTCCTTCCCCCTACTCCTTCACTGTCAGAAAACGCACAACACCTCTTTGCTCTTCTTTTGACGCCTCCATTTCACTTATTCACTGCTTATACAACGCGAATGACTGTTGGACGATTGATGCTTGCTTCTGCTTCCTTTGTATAGTCACTTGACTTCCACCGTCACCCTGTAGCGGCGGGCTGTAAACTTCCGTGCTCTTGTCGGAACCACTCTTTGTTAAACACGCAACGATATCACCATTTTGTCACCGGTTTGCACATTCCAGACTCCAGCTTGCTTCTTTTTGAATGCTCCTTATAGATTAATTATATAACATTGCAGTGTCCAGTTCATTATACAATAAATTAATTCACTTTTTATTTGAATTTCTTGTCGCCAAAAGCTAATATGAAAAAACTTCCTCCCAAACATGGCAACTTCCAAACTGCCTCGAACTAACGAAGTTTCTTTCTGTCCTGGTGAAATTCACATGAAATTACTGTGTTGCCTTGAATATCAGATGAGTTTTTTTCTCGAACATAAGATGTTAAAAAACAGGGGTCATCTTATAATCCTAATCTCAGATTTGGTAAAAAATTTGGTGTCCTCCCCCCTCCCGATAGAAGAACGGTCTTTAAAAATCTGCCAGTTTTAAGCCTAAGCACAAGATCAGCAATTTTCCATAATAAACATGTAAAAATGATCACTTCCTTTATTTTTAAGTAAGTATTTTTAATATTACAGTTCAAACTGTATATCAACATAAGAAATTATGCAGAAATTAACTTTAAGAACTTCCACTGCCATTGCTATCCCAGAAGCCATTGCTATCCCTACTATGGCATTGGGCCTGTTACAGCCCTGCATAACCACGTGATCGGACAAAAATGTGAAGAGATATGTGAATTTCGCATTGTGAAACTCTTTATAAAAGTGACAGATATGGATAGTTTGCTTTTAAAAGTCAAGCAATTTGCTGTGATAATTTTTTTGTCTTAATAAACGGTAGAATTTTGATAGGCGACGTCAAAAACTACATCGATGTTATGAGTCATAGCTTTAATCATCAACCAAACGTAATTGTTAAGCAGTAAAACATCAACCTTTTTATAATTTCTAAGTAAATTTGTCCCAAACTGCCGCATGCCTTTTGAAAACATCGATAACCTACTATCACCAAGTGCATAAAATTTAATATATCTTACAGCACATTCTACAAATATATACAATATAGAGTACATTAATTAGTGCATTATGTCACATCTTTCCCCTCAATTTTCCATTGTAAAAAGCATATGCATAAGTCAGATCCCAAAAACAAGATGGAGACAACCTTGTTAAACTCATGGTGTTCATGCCAAATGCGTCTTGAAAATTGCCCAAGAATGTTTTAATAAATAAATTTAATATGGTTACAATTAAAATCTATTATTACTTTTTGAATAATAAAAATAATTCATTAGGGGCATAAGTTGTGTTCCAAAAATTCTATGATCCTCCCTATCCATCTTTCATTTTTATCATAAATGAAATAAAATTATTGTTAATATGCAGACCTGCCTCATACATATTTATTGGCTTTATTTTATAATGCAAACCCTAAAATTTTGTGGCTTTTTGTGCAGCTGCATTTTGACCAGCAAAGTACCCGGATTCTACACTGTAAGAACCAATGGACACTCTTAAGCCACATTCTTATTTCACTCATTGGTCAATGATAATTGGTAATAGCACTGTAATGGATATATAAACCCTGAAAACTCTGCATGGAATTTGGTAATCTGATCACCACACAGTTCATCATAAAAATTTTTTTCCCCTCTCAAGCTTTCCCTTTTTTCCCTTTTTTGTCTCCGCTTATGCTCGGGTCATGGTGCTTTCCACTTTTTGGGGCCAAAAACCAGGGGTCGGCTTATGCACGAGTATATACAGTACTCATTTTATTAATTTGTGTATTATATTACTTTATTTATTACTTTATTTAATTAATTAATAGCTTTGTTTATTTAAATTTATTTGGTTTTGTTTTATTTTATTTATTTATTGTAGCATTAGCGAAAATAAGTATAACACAGTGCTAAATTGGAAATATGTTATCCTTTTTACAAAATACTTTTAAGATTAATTATCAATAGCTTCTTAAAATTAAACTCCTTCTCTGTAATAACCGAGGTAATAACAAACGCTTTTGTCTTGTGCATTGAGAAGCACCATGTTTTTTTTTTGTATTCCCGCCTGTGATTTTTTGCAGCAAGACACATTAGCTGTGGGATACCTTCAATACAAGCTTTGCTTTATAAGCTCTTAATCTACTGCTACATTTTTCTAACAAATAGAATTTAATTCAATACTCAGGCCCGCATCACAGTTGTGTATAACGTGCGCCTTGATTCTCTTGAAAAGGTCTCAAAACACCAGAGTCTCTGAAAAGGTCTCAAAAAGGAATCACAGTTGGTCGTAAGCGCGTCAACAGAGGGCGAATGGACTCGCCGGATGTGAGCCGCGAATGAGGTGGCTTAGCGAGTAGAGTCCTTTCTAGAGTCCTTCAACATGGCGGCGTATGAAAATATCGAACGAGTCACGCGCGTGATGAACACTTTAGAATTCCTGTGTGATCGTAGAATTCGAGACCGATCAAATCCAATTGAAGAATACGATGATTATAGTTTTCGTATGCGATATCGTTTGGCGAAAAATATGGTGATGCTCCTATGGGGGAAATATTCGCCGACTTGCATTGCCCTCGAGGAGGCGGCGCTCTGCCGCCGCTACTGCAGTTTCTCGTGGCGCTGCGCTTCTTCGCAACAGGTAAAAATGCTTCATTCTAAAAAAAATGAATGAAGCATTTTTATGAATGACGCTGATCATCTTAAATTAAAGAAACGCCACATTTCCTTCAAATGTACGGGATCAGTACATATATTTCCATCACTGTCATTGCGTGTCGATTCTCACCTCCTCCCCCAGCATGTTTGCTCTTCTCTCCTTGCTTCACTATATATTGGCTCTCGCAGTTTCTTTCGTGTATTACAGTTTTTATTACAAAAATGAAACGCAAAAACAATTATTACATTAATAAGAAATAAACATAATCATTGTTAATAATAATAATAATAATAATAATAATAATAATAATAATAATAATACCAATAAATGTACGCAATGTTACCTAAATAGCGCTAGAAGGTCATACGTAAATGCAATAAAGTGAAAACTAACGCAGGCTGCAACTTAAGTACATTATTGAATTATAAATATTTTATAAGTATTATTATTATTGTATATATATATTTTTTTTAGAAAATAGCAAAATGTAATTTGATATTTAAATAATAAATAAATAATTAATTTATTATAAGTAATGTGCAAAATTACACTCCGTTTATAAAGCATTTTTCAAGGAAACGATGTTTTACCTCTGATCCACACAATTCCAAATATAAATTATTTTAACTTAAGGATTTTTATATAAATCTGAACATAAATTTACTGGTTTCCCTAATGTTGGAATTATGATAGGAAAAAAAAATAAACTAAGAATATTGTCCCCGATAACAATTTCACAAGCTTTTATAAAAATTTAAGAAAAAAATAAATGACTTTGTTATATTTATATCTAATTAAGTATGACCATTTAAAAATTTTGGAATTGGAATTTAAAAAGCCTATTTTATAATAAAGAAAAAATAAGAAATTTGACAGGGGTTAAACCTAAAAATAAAGTCCTGTGGTTTCTTATAAAATTTGATTTACCGACAGTTTATTAATAAGAAACGTACATGCGTTCAGAGGGATAAACTGATTTAAATAAAGAATAATGAAATAGTTAGTCATCACGTAATTCAAGTACTATATTATCAAATAATTTTGGATATAACTCATACTATAACTTATAATATTGTAAAATAAGACAAACAATATTTCTTTTTCCACAACATACAATGAAATCGTTTTCGAAATTGCATTTGCCTTTCCATATTTTCATTATATATATTGTAGAGTAAGAGATTTTGCTTGTATTAATGTATAATATTGTATCCAATACTATATCTTAATATAGTACTTCAGTTTATATATCTACAGATTTAATATACGAATTATTACTGTAATTAATTAAGGAAAAATAGTTTTTAAATCTGTTAAAATTTCGATTTCCTAAGCAGAATGACTTCAAAAACAACTTTTTTTTTTAAATTTTTACATTCCTCCGTGAAGGTGACATAAAAACCACATGTCCAGCATATGTGGATCTCGGCCCCATCACCGTTGCTATGACTACGCAAAGGTTTCCAGAGAACACGCCTACAAATTTGCGTCACAAACTGCTTGAATGAAGAAGTGCGTTGTTCGAAAGAAGAAAGGAGTAAAAATTAGATAAAACCGCCACACAAAACTCGCACCTTGTTGATAAATATACACACACGTATGAAAGCACATGGCGAGCCCCGATGGCGTCGCCGTCGCCATGACTACGCGAGAATTTCCAGAGAGCACGCCTACAAATTTGCGTCACTTCCGTCTCACATCTCGCTGGCGCCGTGGTTCACTTGAGCTGGTGCCTGTAGGGGAGCTGTGATGCGAAAGGACTCGGGAAAAGGACTCGCGCTCAAATTCAGCTCTACCGAGCCAGCGCGAGAGTCCTTTTTGAGACCTTTAACTGTGATGCCGCCCTCAAGCTTCACTTTAAAGCTCTAGCAAGCTATGGGAATGCAGTTTTAACATTCAAAAACTCTAATACTGTAAGAAAAACTGTTTAGGTAATTCAAAGGACCAAATTGTTGCTAAATCAGATGTTTATGAAATTAGTTGTTGCTAAATCCCTAAGGTGTTTTGTGGGCAGACAAAAAGAAACATTTGTACCAGATTTAAGGAACATATTTCCCCACAGAAAATATGGCAGACTGGACAAGTCTGCCATGGCCAAACGTTCACTCAATATCACCCATTCTTTCGATATCAAAAACTTAAAATTACTTCATCCAGTTGGAAAAAATTAGTCATCTTGATTCCCTTTAATAGCATAGCAATTCAATGCACCAAATAAGAATAATTTGTTAAATCTCAACCAAGGACCAGTCACAGACTCTGCTCTTTTAAAAATGGTGGTCATCATTCAAAAGCAATCATAAATTATAGACAAATCTCCTTGATAATGTCTATATAATGCCCTATATATAACGAGGTCCTCTTTCCTATCTCACTCATCCACTTGCTGAATGATGATAGCATCTTCTACCAAAATACGTTTTCAGGCATTTAATACTTTTTTCAGGCATCGGAACAAGTCACTTTTATCACTTTTAGGGCCAGTTCATTATCTAGTTACTCAAGTGAGTCTTCTCAGCTGAGTCTTCAGCAACAATGGACTTGTATTGTTGAGATGAGGAACACTTGGTTACAACAATGTCTCTATATTGTTGCTGAACATCAGTTGAGAAGTCTAAGCAGAGAAACTAGATAATGAACTGGCCCTAAGTCACTTATTTTTAAAGGAGTCACTTAAAATCACTTTTTTAAGCAAAGTGTCACTAAAATCACTTTTTTTTTTTAGCTGAGGAATTTAATTTTCAATTGAAGATCGAAATTTTTGTTATGTAAACAAAAGCCCATAATAATTTAAGATTTCATTGGCTGACTGATCCTTATAAATTTCTGTCCTGGGGCATAGATGAAAATATAGTTCGGAAAAACCATAGCACATGGAGGAATACGTTGTTTTGTTTACATCACCCGCAAGCTTACGCTAATCCATCGCACCACGTGCAGATCTATTATAGCAAACAAGCACTACATGTAATGAATAATTATGAACCTGTGAGAGAGGAGAATGACACTGATCAACGTACGGAAGCTGTTTTTTTACAGTAGGTCACCTCATAGACTAAACTCAATGTAGCTTAAGCACTGACATTTCATTTTTTTGCTGTGGGTTTATTTTTATGCTTATCTTTAATCTTTTTTATTAAAATCAGCATTTTGAGGTCTACAATTGTACAATTGGAAATTTTTTCTACCTATTACAGTTATACTGTTACAAATTGCAAGGTGCAAAATTCAAGATCAAATGTCAAATTTGATACCACCATTGTTTACCATCAAAATGTCTTTTCTTGTGCGAGATGACATAGTTAAATAGTGCTTCCACAAATTCGGAGTTAACAGTGGACATTTGTGTAAATGACAGTCATAAGAAAGTTGCTTTGCTTACTGCATTTGATTTGCAAATCCAAAGCTCTACACATTTTTCGTTTTTGCATTATGCCTTTAGTGGCATATTCATTTGTTAATCTATTAAGAATTAATTTATTAAGTACCGAAAGGTGTTTATGCTATCAGTGTGGGGAAACGTGTCTGTCTGTCTGTAACTCTAACTCTTCCGAGGCTATGAAAGATTTTCAAAATTTGTTTTCGTCAGTTGTTGAATATGGTACATAGTACGAACCAATCACAAATCTTATCTAAATTGGTTCAATAGCACATGCACAAATGATACTTTCACAACCCACCTAGCAATTTTCAATGGAGAGATATGTTAAGTAAAACTGTTTATCAAACGAATTGTAATGACGAGATAGAAACGGATATAAATTATTATTTTCACCAATTGATAAATATGGTTCAGGGAATGAACCATTTTGAAAATGGTTGTAATCGAAACAATGGCACGTGCTCTAATCATACCCTTATGACACCCTCAAATATTTTCAATGATAAGGTTTGGCATGTAATATACACTGATTGGAAGAAAGTAATTGGACACTTTCGATTTTAGACGTTTTGTCTAATATCTAGAAAAATACTTCAAGAATATATCCTGAAAATATTTTTATCCAACAAGTCGAGCATGTGTTTATACTTGCATATAATTGCGTTGTAAATACATGAAGGTGGGTATTTCAAGAGAAGATCTTTAATTTTTTCTTCCTTCTACTGGGTTGCACTATGTAAGTCTGCCCATTGCATTTTTTTCAACGATGAAATAACCTTCAGTTGCCTTAGGACCCGTGTGGCTTAATATCTTTGCAATTTCATCAGCCTCTTGACAAAAGAGAGGACTGTACACTGGAGCATTTCTGTTTCTAGCATATTGAAACTAACTTAAAAGATCTTCACTTGCAGCTTTCTCTCTCAGTTCTTCTTCTTCTTTTACCATATTTCCTAGCAGTGCTGACGTAATTTGCAAACGTTCAGCAGCTTCACGTTGACCACACTCCATTGAATGAAACAGTTTCAAAAATTCTACTTTTTCACTTGCTGATAAATCACATCTTTTTTTTCTTCTGAGCCATTTTTCCTTCACCTAACCTAACCAGTGTTGCAAACTCAAATTTCAGGAAACAATCTCGCATAATAAACGTTCTAAAGGGAACAATTTCTTGTGCCCATTGGGTTAGAGGGAAATGAAAAGTGGATATTAGAAGCGGAGTAAGATGAGATGAAAAATTTGAATTCGTGAACTACCTCTGAAAAAAGGTGACTATATTAAGCGGAATGTGGCCACATAAAGCGAAAATTTGTTACATAGGAAACAGTTAGAAAATTCTGGACCAAGCTGAAGTGGCCATAAAAAGCGGGTGGCCACGGTATTAAATAGATTTAACAAATAGAATACATTACATAATCATTTTTATTTATATAAGTATTTGTACTGAATTTTTTTCTTTAACCCGAGATGTATCCAGGTTTAATTGAATCTTAATGCAATGAATGTGTTCATGTTTACATCATTGCTTCTTGTGTTATAACCATTCAGTAGTAAGTGACAATTTCTAAAACTTCATTGGCGTGACAGATCATTTTTCAGTAGAAAACTTTGGTTTTGGAGGTGGAAAAGTCTAGGAAATCGAGTACATGACATTTTCAAGTGTCTCTTTATACCTAGAAATTTCATGAGATGATCCTGCATTCCAGTGTCTCATATGTTAGGTCTATGCCATTCATGGTTTCTCTTGCACGTCTATTTTTGTTGCTACTTCACTTACCAACTTTTTCAGTGCTTTTACGTGTTGCTGAGGGAATAGAATATTCGATTCATTAAAGAATTCCATGCAGGTTTGTGTATGCAAATTTATTTAACTCCCCACAGGGATCTGCCTTTGGTGGCACTGCGCAATTTGAATCAACAGTATCATCAAATCAGTAGAGACGTCCAAAGCTTCCCTAATTATTTCTTTTACAGTTGTGTATGCTGCTTTGTGTTTGCAAATAGAGAAGGCCTTGCCTAAAAGGTCAAATGCTTAAAAGAATTAGACAAACGAAGAATAGTAACAACTTTGAGAATTTAATTGGTTATTTTGATATTGGCAACGATGTCATAAATGGATCAATTGACAAAGAGGAAGTGGATCTTCAATCCATGGACACTGGCAGCTTAGGGACAAAAGATAATAATTGGCAATGACCAAAGAGTTTGAATTGAAAACAAAAAATCGATTATTGAACACACCAATAATGAAGATGGAAGAAAACTAAAAAAATGAAAGTGCTTAAAGCTTGTCAATATCAAAAATGTTGTCAGCATAAAAGCTATGGTTTACTAAAAGCTATGGTTTACTTAAAAGCATTCCTAATTTACTGTAATTTGGAAAGAATATGGTTATATTTATTCTTTTTTTTTTTTTTTAAACAATAAATCGGAAACGGAATAAAAAACGTGACTTAATTTGTCTGATAATTTTTTAGAATAACTTGGAATTTCTTTATTTTTGCTAATTTATTCTAAAGACATTCCGATATTTACTATTTTCCTCTCTAGCCTATTTAATAACAGCGGTAGGTTGTTCATAAATGAACTGGCTCCTTGGAACGACTCTTCAATGGGAGCTCGCTCAGCAACAGGAGTCTCAACTCATGAACGAGTTTATTTTGCAAATAGCTCTCACTTTACTCCGAAACGATCTTAACTTGCAGTGCAGCCAGCACTGGTTCTCCAGCCAAAGGATGTAGCTCTCGAATAGCTAATGTGTGAATGTGTCTTATGACTACAATACTGAAGAATGCATAATGAAGTGGGAGTCGAAAGGAGTAAACATTTAGTATTAATTTTATTTATTTATAAACCATGTGTTAATGTCTAACAAGCCTGCAAACTTTAACTTATGATAATATTGAAAGTAAAAAAGAAATTTTAAAAAAATATGTAGCATAAAATTCTACAAAAATTTAAATGGTCCTCCATGTCTAAATTCTTTTTACTAATGACCAAAACAAAACATAACTGAGAATATTTAATTTTTTATTGGTCATCTTTTGAGCACTGCTTAGAAATATAGAACAAATTATCATCTGCATTTACAACACAATTGTTAAGGTACATTCCCATAGATGGCGTTTTGCATGAAACTTTTAGCGTTTGGCATGTAATTTTTTTCAAGCTCAAGCTATCCTAAACACTAAGCTAATATGAGCTAGTTATGTGAAGAGGATTTTGAAGATGCTTTTCGCTTCAAGCAGATATCTAGTTCAGTATGATTTTAAAGCAACTTCCTGCAGATATCTTGTAGACATCCTCCATGCCTTTCACCATGGATGAAGAAAAGATGGATGGGACACTCCTATGCGTCGAGCGTGAGTTTTTTTTCAGTGGCGCTCTCTGGCAATTTGCTTAGTACTAAGCCAAAACTGTCTGGGAAATAAAAAAGAATAGTTTCAGTTGCTGCTTTGCGTAATACTAAACCGAAACTTCACCACCATTGTTTCGATTTGCGTAGTACCAGAAATTTTTTAAAAAAGAAATTTATATATTAAGTGGCTTTTTAAGATAAAAGTGTACTTAGAAAGTTATTTTATATTTTTTATTTTATTGTTTTTAGTCTATTTTTAATTTTATTAACCTAATCTAAGCAGATGATTATATTTAGTACTACGCAAAGCTCCAGATGTCGCCCCAAAATCAAACTCACTGAGGAAGGCAATGGAGTGTCCCATCCATCTTTTCTTCATCCATGCTTTCACTGATGTCTGCAATGGATGCGTACCTGGGTGGCTTTCATGGTGTGAATACAAAGGAAAAAAGGGGAAAGAAAAATTCTTTTCTTCATTGTATTCATGACTTGTTTGAAGTATACCTTCAGTTCATTTTATTTATTCTTTGACTACTATATATAGTAAAAAAAATTATTAATAATTTATTAATTATTTCTTTTATTTAATTTATTTTATTTATTTATTATCTTATTAATTTATTTTAAATAATTTACTTTATTTGCTTATTTTTTATTTTATTTTGTTACATTTGATTGGGTTTATTTTATATAACTTTTAATTTGTTATTTCATATTTATTTTTTTATTTATTTTCCTTTTATTTAATTTATTCATTTATTATATACTAGTTGTTGGCCTCGCTTTGCTCGGCTGTGATACGCTTCCCAATGGTTTGTCTTATTTAATCAAATCAGAAGAAAATAAAATAACAAGATAAGAGTAAAAGGTTTTTTTCAAACCAAGCTTTTATAATGTTTTATTTAGTGGCAGCAATAAAGCTTAATTTTGTAACAATAAACAATAGATACATTTAACTCTCGCCATAACGAATTGTCCAATTGTCACAACAAACAATTCATAGTAATGAATTTGTACCATTAGAACACGAACCAGTGAACCGATTTGAAAATTTTTTTTTTTAACATAAATTGTCATCGATCCTGTGTATGTGTGTCAAGTTTCAGCTCCCTAGCTTGTCGGGAAGTTAGTTTAATATTGATTACAAGATTTGACCTAAACAAACTAACATTGCAAAGTTAATAAAAGCTTTTAAAAAGCCAATTTATTTTAAACAACATACTGTATTACAAAACATCACGATAAATCATATTTTTAGTGAAAGTTCTATCACTATTTTTGATCAATTTCCCTTGTTCTTGAGGAATGTCATGGATACAAATTTTTATATTGCATTTAAATTTTGAACGTGATAAAGCGACATAAAGTAGACCATGATAAAATACAGGTTCACTTAAAATTAAACCTACATGAGAAAACGATTGTCCTTGACTCTTATTTATAGTCATAGCAAAAGAAGGAATAATTGGAAATTGAAATCACTTGATTCAAATCGATTCTTGGAATTATAACAATTTCATTTCTTTTTGCCTCGTTTACAATTTTTATGCGAGTTCCACATTCCAAAATCCTTTTTTTAGATTCAAATTTCTTATTAGCATGGCAATCATTCCTATTTTTTTTTATGTGAAGGATATGTGGTCGAATTTCTGATGAGTCAATGAATTCAGCATTTCTATCGTAACTTGATTAGATATTTGATCATTTGGATCTGCTACCACTGAGTCATTAATTTTGAATGTAAATTTTCTTCCTTCCATTTGATCTATAATTTCGTTGTTCATTGTGAGAGCAGCAATATTTGTTGAGCATAAGATTACTCGATTTGATAAATCATCAGATGCAGGAGATTGTACATCATCTCCAAATATTGTAGAAATTATATATTATTCGCAGGTGAGACAATCATTTCATTTGGAATTTTAATTAAATCACGATCAAAATTTTCAATTCCTGAAAAATTTCCAGAACCAATTTTAAGAAGTGGCTTCTTAAATTGTCTTGATCTGCTTACGCAAGTTTTGTAAAATGTTGCCATAAATTTGATGATTTGATGCATGCTGTTCCTCTTGGAAATACCGGTAAGCATTGTGGAAAATCTCTTCCAATGACTTATCACCTTATTTCCAAATGGCTTGTCTCGTTTAGTCGGATCATTTTGAACTCCCATCTCTCAAGAAATTATTGATGCATCTCAGTCTGTGTTTTGTTAACATTGTTAGTTCATGATTATAAGTTTTGATTTTAAAACAACTTTACCTTGAAGAGACGATGGCTAAAATTTTGATGTTGAGTTTCTAAGCAATGGAACTGACAACTTGAAACCGCTTTAAACTGTTCTACCTTCTTTCATGAGTGTTGAAGCAATTCCAGTTGTAGCTCATGGTAAGACTTTATCTTCATTTCCTTGGATGAAATTCATTAAAACTCTATAAAGATAGGTTTTTCCAAACCACCAGGTCCATCAAGATAGAATAATCGAGTTGTAGCATTTTCATCATAAAAAAATCTGATTGAGTGATCCTTTCGAAAGCAGCTTTTTGTTGAGTATTTAAAGTTGGAATGAGTCGTTCTGCTTCTTTGCTCTTTTCAGTTGGATTAAAAATACTAAATTAATAATATTTATATTTTATTCTTGAAATTTTCAAAAAAGGCTAATATTTTGCAATGAAAAATCTGGTTGATACCATTTATATGTCGATGAATAGAGCTAAGTAGAAGCTAGATTTCACTCTTTATTTTGTTGAGATATATTAAAAACCTTCTTTTTAATTGAAAAAATGTGAAGAATTTGTCAAAAAATCTATTATCTTGACCAAATTTGAAGTCATTTTTTTTGTTTAATTTAAATGCATCGACCTATAGAGCATTTTTGTTCATCAAGATAACTCTTATGGTTTGGTCAGAAGTAAGGGAAAGTCAACGATGACGGACAGAATAACGCTTTTATTAGGTAACATTGAAATGAAATTGAAATTGATATTGAAATTATCAAAAAAAGGCTATAATTTTGCAATGAAAAATCTGATTGATACCATTTATACCTCGATGAATAGAGCTAATTAAAAGCTACATTTACTATTTACTTTGTTGAGATATCTTCAAAAACCTTCTTTTAAATTGAAAAAATGTGAAGAATTTGGCATAACCTTGACCAAACCTGAAGTCGAATTTTTTTGAACTTAAATGCATTTTAATTGTCTATCATCAATCTATTGAGCATATTTGTTTCATCAAGATAACTCTTATGGTTTGATCAGAAGTAAGGAAAACTCAATGATGACGGACAGAACAACGTTTTTATTATATTGGATTATATTCATTTTAATTAATATATAGTTTTTATTGAATTTATTATATTATTTTACTTATTTTATTTTATTAATTTGAGTATTATTTCACTTGTTACTTAAGTCTATTTAATTAATAGCTTTGTTTATTTAATTTTAGTTGATCTTATTTTATTTATTCCATTGTAGTTATTAAGACACTCATCAGTAAAAATAAAAATAAATATCGTGCATTGCTGAATTGGAAATATCTTTTTTTTTTACAAAATATTTTTAAGATTAATCCGCAATAGATTCTTAAAATTAGACTTCTTAACAACAACAAACATGTTTTTATATTGAGATGTGCAATGTCGTTATGAATTCCCGCATGCGATTTCTCGTGAGACACGTTTGCTATGGGATACCTCGTCATGCAAGGCCAATGCTAGCTTTCCTTGAAAAAGCTCTCAATCTACCGCTACATTTTTCTTGCAATTAAACATGCTACAAAGCTCAAGCTTTGCTTTAAAACTCTAGCAAGCTATGGGAATGCACCTTTACAGATTTTATTCACTATTTTTCGTTTTAAAGTTATTATTATTTGATCATGATTTTCAGTTTTATGCATGCCTTCCTCCCATTGCATGGCCAGCATAATTTATTCCATAATTCCTTCTTGTTTATTACACATCCCAATTCACCTGAAAGTAGACCCATAACTCACATCCCCTTCTTCTTTCTCCATCCTTTTCATTTACAAAGGCTGTTCAATAAAGGATGATCATAAAAAGAACACCTTTATTCATGCTTATTTTTGTCATGTCCTTCTCAAAGTAGCCCCCATTGGATGCACTGCACTTGTCCCAGTGATTTTGTCACTCTTCAAAGATATGCTGAAACCCATTTTTGGATAAGTCCTTCAGAATTGCCTCCACAGCCTTGACCACTGCTTCTGATGATGGAAAATGCCTCTCACAAAGGTGTTTCTTCACAGAGGGGAAAAAGGAAGAAGTCACAAGGGACTAAATCCGGGTTATAGGGAGGACGAGGGACACACTTGACATTAATGTTTGTAAAATATTCAGCAACAACATTTGCGATGTGCAGCTGTTCATTATCATGGTGAAGCATCCAGATTCTTTAATGGAAATGTTGCTTTTTTCTCGTGATATGGCCTTGCAAAATTTTCAGGACATCTCAGGACGATCCTCTCTCACAATTACAGTGGCGGTGTTAATGTTTTCTTCCGTTACAGCACTAATTGGAGTGCTGGGCCCACCTTCCTTTGACATGATTGCCTTCTTCTTTAAAACATTTTAAACCATTACAGAAGAACAGACTCCCAATAGGCCCCTGTAGCATTGCATAAGCCTCTGCTGAAGATTTTTTGAGATGAAAGAATTTCAAAAGAGCGACTCCATTGTGGTCTAGGCAAAACTGAACATGTCTGCAATTCATGCCTCCCATAGGCAAAAATCAAATGTCACGACCTTGAAACTTGTTCCATGTGTACGTTACACATTAAGCTGTCAGTTACTGCACAGTGTCATTTTTGTCGCAAGGAAATTATGCCTTTAAAAAAATATGATCATTCTTTATTGAACAGCACTCGTAAATTACCATTTGCAACATTGTGCCATCTACTCAGGCCAGCCACATGTAAAAAAAAAAAAAAAAAGAATTCTGGAAAGTATACAAATAATGCTAATAAAAATCTGTTTCTAAGAAGCAGAAAATCTGTTTCTAATAATGGATAGAACCATAAAAATGGTTAACGTTCATTTGACATTTCTTTATTAGTTTATTAGAATTGTAGTAACATCTTTGTTGGAAATATGTAAACAGAGATGTGGGTGATTGTTTGAATCCTTTGTAGGAAGTAGATTTATTTGTCTGTCTATGTAATTGCTGAAGAGAGTAGTTTGCCTTCTCCTAATTGGCCAGAGTAGCAAAAAACAAGATTAAGATATGATTTTATCATAATATTAAATGCATGTTTATTTTTGATAGTATCCATAAGATCAAGCGAGTAAACACTGGTTTCAAATAAAGCAATACAAGTAAAAAATATTATTACTTGATTCAGAGTCCTGGCAAGAGCAGACCATGTCTATATAGCTAATTAGCAAGATCATTCAAGATTGTTTATTATCTGTTTTTCCTTAAAGGATTTTTAAAAATTCGTTTTTAGCAATAGATTTGCTGCATTTATTTCAAACGGCAAAACATTTATTATATATTATTATGACTGATAACTTTTATTTTTTTAAAAATATTTTCTTTACATATTTCTTTGTTTAAAATGCACATTAACCCACATATTACGAACTCACTCAATGCGAATTTTTACTTAATACAAAATTTTTCTCCAGCTTGACCCCGTCAATTTAATTTACATGTAAAATTGCTCTAATAATACGAACATGTTTTTATGAAAATTCTGTTAATACATAAGAATTTTTTATGCATTAACATCAAGAAGGTTTAAGAGATAGAATTTTGATTATTTTTTTTACATGGCAAATTTTAAGATCCCATTGTTCTGAGATTCTGATGTCACATCTAGAACAATAAAGCATTTTCTTTGATCACGAACTGCTTCCGGAAGGCGGGGTTTGCGAAGGATAGGCCTACTGAAGAGCCATAGGAGGAAGAGTAAGACTTTAAAAGATTCAAAGATGGGAGATTATTCGAAGCAAAGCTGCACATGGAGAAAATTTAAGCAATTATCTCATTTAAAGACTATATAGAAGTAGTCTATAATGTTATAACATCAGATTCTTTAAATGATGATGAAATTTTGGACATTGACTCTGTCAAGGCAGACAAAATGGAGAATCAGAAAATGAAGATTAAGATTCTTTGCCTGAGTCTGCACCATCTTTAAAGCGTGCGCATGTTGGTTTAGTAGATCTAACCAGCAATAACTGAATATTTTCCACTTAATCGTGAATAAAAAATTTTTAAAGCAATAATCCGTGTTTATTATTAAGTGTTTTTATTAGACCTTGGATATTGTGAAAACTGGATAATAACAAAAAATTCTTTGTCCCTGTGACTTTCGTAATAAGTGGGTTATGGTGTATATTGTAAAGATTAAAAAAAAAAGCTTAAACCTTGTCCAATGAAAAGATAATATCCCAATAAAAGGGATGGAAGGAACCTCTGGTAAGTACCTTTTAAGACCTTTATTTTTTTTTTCTAATACAGCCATTAGTCATCCTATCAATCTATGTTGCTGACAAACAATTGAACCAAATTAACTGTTTATTGTCCAACTACTTGGATCTTTGCTATGTGCATGAATCATTTATGCATAACATGTAGAAAGAAACTAACTGATTTTTCAAAATTCAATAAAATTGAAATGATAATGATTGTATACGATTCAATTTAACTTTCTGACACAAAGCAGAAAGTGTTAATTTTGGTATTATCTACTGAGAAATGAAGTTTCAGTCATTAAACATAACACTTCACATATATCCTCTTTTTCTATCTTAAAAGAAGAATAACCAGTAAATGACCTCCAAATTGCTGTATCTAAATATAAAAAATATTATTGCTTGCATACACATTAGGATTATTACACTTAGCATTGATCCTAGGTATTAGAAACGATTTTATAGAATAATTCAAAAGAAGTACAGTGGCGGCCAAAATAGTTGGAACGATAGCATAAGTTGTACTTGAAAAGTTATAACTGGAAATGTTTTATATAAAAGGTGTCCTAAAATATTCATCAATTAGAATCCTTTGTTTTTTTACAAACTGAAAAAAAAAAAATTCCAAAAATTGAATATTTAGCATGTAAAATTCAACTTTTTCGTATCCCCCCTACAATAATACGTGGACAAAATGGTTGGAACACTTACCTAAACAACAACATATAGCAAAATGTTTGTTGGTAAAGTACACTATTTAGTTCAGAATCATCGCTACTTCGTGGGATAGACATTCGACCGTATAACAGCAGTACATCTACGCGGCATAGACCGTATTAGCACCTGGCATCGTTGTAATGAAATGGAGTTCCATGCTGCTTCGATTGTTGCCATTAACTCCAAGTTATTCTTCGGTTTTTTGGCTTTAATCTCCTTATCAATGTCATTCCACAAGTTCTCAGTTGGATTCAGATCAGGTCTTTGAGCTGGCCAGTCCAATTTTTTGATGAGGCGGGAGTTAAACCATTCAGTGACTATACGTGCCGTCTGTTTTGGGTCGTTGTCCTGCTGGAAAATCCTTTTAAGCGGCAAATTGTCATCAGCATAAGAGAGCATTAGTGGTTAAGGATGTCTCTGTAAACAAAGCAGTCCATTATCCCATTGATTTGGTGAATAAGGCCGACTCCTCCACCAGAAAAACATGCCCAAACCATCACTGATTCACCACCTTCCTTGACAGTGGGAACCAAGAACTTTGGGTTGAATCTTTGATCATTTGGTCGTCTTACGTGCTTCATACCGTCTGAACCAAATCTCAAAAATTTAGATTCGTCACTCCATAAGATGAGAGACCACCGTGATGGCGTAAGGTTCAGGTATTTCTTTGTGAATACAAGACGAGCACGGCGATTCTATGCTGAAGCAAATGGTTTTCGAGCAGCACATCGTTCAAATAAGCCGTATTCGTGCAGATGCCTTCGAACTGTTCGGACATTGACATTCGCGTTGTTTTCATTCATAAGGTCATGGTGAATGTCCTGGGCAGTGCGGAATGGATCACTCAGGCGTCGTATCTTCCTGTCCGGTCGGGCTGATGTCTTCCGTGGGCGACTACTGCTTTTTTAGGTACCCACGATGCCTGTCTGACGGAATCTCTTCACAATCAGGGAACAAGTGCTCTTACTGACAGAGAAGTGCTTGAAATCTGTGAAAATGATTGTCTTTCACGATGCAGTTTGAGAATGCCCTGACGCACAGCATATTGTAAATGACAATTCTTACACATGATTATTTTTTGGTTTTTGGCTGTTGGATTGGATTACTAATGATTTCCAGGTATTTAAATACCCTAGAAGCAATGCGACATGCAAATTAGTTAGGGTTCCAACCATTTTGTCTAAGTACAATTGGAGGGGGTACGAAAAAGTAGGTTGTTACATGCTAATTATTCAAATTTTAAAATTATTTCTTTCCAGTCTGTTAAAAACAAAGGGTGCTAATTGATGAATATTGCAAAACACCTTGCATATACAAAATTTGTCGGTTATAACTTTTCGAGTGAAAATTATGCTATCGTTCCAACTATTTTGGCCGCCACTGTATATAAATTTATATGGAAAAACGAATCAAAGAGTAGGCAAATATAAAATGTTAGATGTTTAAATGATTACTATTTAATTGTTCTTGAAGGATGTTACTGCATGTACTTAATAGTTCTTAGATGGATTGTTTTTTAATTCATAAAAAAGTCTTTCAGTTTTAATATGAAGCCTGCTATCTTACATCCATTTATCTTGTATCAATTCACGAAGGTTGAGCAATATTTGTATTGTTCTTTTTTTATAATCTAAGTTTCTTTTTTTAACAATCGTATTGTAAAAAATTGAACTGATGGTATAATATTGAAATGGATGAAGATAAGTAAGAATTGAATTGTTGCCAAAGAAGGAAAAAATTTAACTGTGGAGGACAAATTGGAGGCTGTCAGGGAAAAAGTTTAAAAATAGTTAAACTAGCAAATATCACATCGGTTATTGGCAGAGAATTCATTAGCACTTAGCAGGAGAATAAAAAAAAATGTCTCCTGCTTCCTTATGATGAAATGTAGAAATGTTCTTTCACTATAGTATTGGTTTCTACAATAATGCAAACTGTAATTGAAATGCAAATTCATGTATTGCAGTGACTATTTTCTTAGATTGTTACTTCATAGATCACATAGATACATTTAAATTTTTAACATATTGTTTGTTAACATATGAACAATAATAAAGCAATAAAACAAGCGTACACTATTTGAAATTTTAAAGAAATTGAAGCAGTTTTTCCATAAATTTCATAGTTAAAAAACATTCATTGCTTATTGAAAACTTTTTATTTGTATATTCGCTTATTTTATTAGGGATGATAGAAAAATGGAGTGGGTATGTAATTGTTTTAGAAGATTTATTATTATTATTATTATTATTATTATTATTATTATTATTATTATTATTATTTTAGAGGGAAGATGGGAAATCATTTAAATAAAGTGACAAAAAAGTGACCAGTCTTACCTGAACATTTTGTTTTTGTTTTTTTATAGCTTTTGCTCTATATCTATTTTTGAATTAGTTGAATCAGATTTTCACAAGTACAGCAAAAAGAAAATGCAGGGAATTGATGCAATTATTATATCCCACAGAATTTCAGTTTTTTAATCACTATGATTAAGTCAGAATTAAGTTCCCTTTAGCTGGTTCCACTTAATTTCTCACTATCTCTGAGAGAGTATTTTCAGGCCAACTCACAAGTTGGACATTTTTTTTTTTTGTTGAAAATCAAATAAAGAAAATCTTATACAAGAGAATCGTTAATTATTTCCTTTTTTTTAAATCTCTGTGCATGTGTTCAGGTATATCCAGGGGGGAACACATGGAAGGGGAGCAATTTTGTGCCTCCACTGCTATTCAAGAAAAGGAAACTCAGGTTGCCACAGATACATGCACCTCCTCTTGTGTGTGTAAGGCTCCTGCTCTTAGACGGGCTTCTTGTTTTTGGCTTGTGTTAGTTGCTCCACAGGGAGAGCTTGCATATAGAGGCTACAAATACATCAGGGCCATTCTTCCACCTAAAATATCTTTCCACAAAATTTGAGGAAGTGAGCTCTTTCCAGCTGCTATAATATGTGTGAACTACTTCTTTGGCATTTGTACTGAATTCAAAGACTATCAACAACAACATAAAGTGTTTGAGAATTAAATTGCTATAATAATACAAATTATTTGTAGGTGAAATAAAATTCTTAAAAAAAAGATATATATTTTTTTAAACCTTAATTTCCAAGATGTATTTTGTAATTCCTTATTCCTTTTATAAGTGTTTGTTTTAAATAATTCTGCTTTTTCTAAAGGTTGGACAAATTTTCAAATTTACGAAATGAAAAAAAATTAAATGAAAAATTCATTTGTGGCATTATAACTCATGCCTCATAAATTTTTACTGTTAATTTATTTATTTCTTAATGATAAAAATAATCTTTATAAATCAGAACCTTTTACATAATTTATTAGAAAAAAGATTAAAAAAAATCATTGTACCAATTATAGATTGACAAAAAACATCTATTATTACATTATTATTACATCATTTTATTCTGCACAGAATACAAAACAAAGCCAATAAAACCATGCAGAAAGGGGAAACCAAACAGGAAAAGCCAATTAAATGACTCCACACACAAAATATAAGAAAAAAAATCATGAACAAATAAATCAATCATCAAAATTTACACAGCAATAAATAGAGACGACAAGTATTAAAATCTATTTTCATATAAATTTTTTTTACAGTGATGAAGATGACAAGAAAAAAAACGCCAGAATCTAAAAAAAGATCTAAAAACGAATTGAAATCGTTAATAATAAGATGTTGAAAACGTAATTGGCGAGATGGGACAATGAACAACACACAAGATAAAAGAGCATAATTAATAAAACCATGTAAAAGTTTATAAAGAAAGAAAACATTAAAGCGAAAAAAGATTTGTTTGGACGTTCTTTTAATGATACGCCCGGACTCCTGTGTAAATGAAGATGAAGCAGAACAGTCACTATTTAAGTATCTGAAAAAAGCGATGCGAACAAATCTCCTTTCAACTCGCTGGAGAGATTTTAGGTAATTCTGGGCACAACCAGGCCAACTGGCGAAGCAAAAGTAATCATAGGAAGAATAATAACATCAAACAGTTTGGAGAAAGTATCAAGATTACAGAATTTTTTAGTCTTCCAACAAATCTGTCCCAAACAGGCAAAGCCCTTCCTGACTCTATCCTAAATATGTTTAAAAGACAATTTAGCATCGAGAATCACTCCCAAGTCACAAATAGAGGGAACTCTCATAATAATGCCATGATCAAAAACAAAGTCATAGAAGATAGGATGGTGTTGCCTAGTAAAAGTAATAGTTTTCATTTTATCATTTTGCAATGTTAACCCATTTGCAGAACACCAGTGCTGCACTCGTATAGCATCTTGCTGCAGAATCTGACGGTCTCTGATTGAGAAAATTTCACGAGCAATTTTAAGGTCATCAGCAAATAAAAAGTGGTCACAGATTAGGGTAAAAAAATAAATCGTTAATAAAAAGAAGGAAAAGAAGAGTGCCCAAAGGTCGACCCTGGGGGACACCTCGAGCAATGAAAAAGGAGGATGTCATAACTCTATCTCCACCTTAATAAAACCTCTTCTCTTATTTAAATAACTAGCTACCCAACGTAGAAGGGATCCCCTTATTCCACAGGCAGCCAGTTTCTCAACAAGGATTTAATGGTCAACTGAGTCGAAGGCTTTTGTATGTCGAAATAGATACAATCAAGCTGTGTCCGATTGCAGAAAGCATCACGGGTACTATTTTCAAGCTCAAGGAGATTAGTCAAAGTAGATCGAGAAGAAAGAAATCAGTGTTGTTTGAGACTCAAATAGGGAGAGAAAAGAAAATAAATCCTCTTAAAAATTATTTTGATATAGAATTAGATAATAAATGACAACATAAAAATTGTGAACATGACTTCTAAATGATTACCATTAGTTTCATAAATTTTAAATTCCAAACATTTGACAAACTTTTGCAAGACATTTTGTAGAGAGCAAATTTTAAATAAGGGGCAAATATGTATTTAAAGTTGATCTTTATCATTTATCTGTTGTGATAGGAGCTAGTGCATTTGTGGTGACTTTCCAATCCTACTCTGTTGATATTGTGATGAATAGTATCGCCAGTTGTGTTTTATTTTACTCTGTCTCATGATGTTTAATTTTATTTTTATATAGAAAGAAAACTGATATGACAAATGTATACAAGCTGGCAGAAACTGTGACCACAGTGCCATCGAGCGATACCAAGGACACATGATAATTTGTTTTTATTCTGATACTTTTTTTTCCCATAAAGAGTCTTTCTTTATTCACGTATAATTTAAGTTTTCATTCCATTCTTAATTAACATATAGCTTGCGTTAGCATGGCATTTGGAAGTGTGTCCTTGGTAACGCTAGGAATGCTGCTAAATTTTGTTTCACATTGTTTAACATGTGCTTGTTGCATCTGTGTTTTCTTTAATCTGTGGTAATACTGGAGTTGTACACAACATTTTTCCTGGGGATTTTTTTTATTTAAGGGGAGAAAAACGTCCAGCCAATAGGGAGTGCATATTTGACGTCAATACTTGGTGAGCGTCAATATTTGGTGCTCTTCAGTCACGTGATTCGAATTGGTTCCAAATAAGTCTTCTCGCTTCGGGACTTAACGTTGGTTCCAATATAGAGATGGAATAAAATCGCTTTGTATAAACCAGTCTTTATGCACGTATAAGATGTGAAATTGTTGAGTTCCTCACTGCTTAAGAAGGAGCCAAAACTGCGGTTTACACATCTATCATCAGGGTTCGTGCTTACTCGCTTACAAATGGGCATTTTTGCTAAAATTGATTCGTGATTTTTTGACCAGCGAGTCAAAATTGACTTGTTAAAATTAGAATCTCATCGGTCCATATCCTTCTCACCACATTTTAACCTCACTTCATTTTGTCACATGCAGTCTTGTTTAAATTTCTAACGAACTATAAATATTGTGGATTCATGTAAAAATATGGAAGTTAAAAGGAATTTAAAATTTGACTCTCACCTTCTGAAATTTGACTTTCAGTTTTCAGGGTTGGGAGTCAAATTGACTCGTAGATTTTTTGTCCTGGCACGAACCCTGTATTATTTTCCACAAAAAAAAGAGATTCACGAATGATGGCATTCTTTTGTTAAGAGATTTAAAAGCGTTCTAATGTTAATTTATAAATAATATAACTGTATTAAATGTATTAATTTCAATATAAATTATACAATGTTTAATTCCAATGTCCAACGTTATTGAACCTAACCTAACCTAACCTAAACAATTGCATCATGGTTCTAGTTCCTTGAGTGAAATTCTTCAAGTGTCTTCAAGCTATTTGAAAAAAAAAAAAATTTGCATGCCACAGAGGAAATGCAACATCCCAGATTGTTAATGCAATTCCAATCACACTTTTCTCTTTGTTGTTTTGGAGGATTAGTCTTTCTTAAAATCTGGAATTGGGATACACATCACAAACTCACCTAATACCTTTGTACACTCTAACCCGTTTAATATGAAATCCTAGGGAACCAAAAATCTTTTCGTAATATCCGAGTTTCGTAATATCAGAGAAAGACAAAAAATAGACAATTCTGGTTTGTTTACTCTTAACAATTAATTTTTTGCTTACATAATCATTCCATTTATAAAAGTAATTTAGCAATTCATCTAAAGCATCATCTTGGGATAAGAAAAACGATCTTAATTCATTCAATGCGGTATGCGCACGCATCCTTTAAGAAATTACACTAAAAAAATAAAGTTGCACATTTGCATGCTCAATTTCTTAGGAAAATTTTTTTATTTGCGTGCTTCGATTAGATTCACATTTATTAATGCATGGCTGAAATGGAGTAGCCGAAAGTATCGATGTTCAAAAAGTTTCGGCCATCGAATTTTCGATGTTTTTCATCATCGATGTTTCATTTCGATTTTCTTAAACCCTTTCTAAATCATTATCTATTGATATTGAATAAGTGTTTATGTTAATGTATTGTAATGAAGGAACACGTAAATATACTAGGACATTTATTATTTCCAAATAATATATGGACTTAGAAATTACAAAAAGTTGATGTTTTGCAGTTTAACAATTACGATGTTGGTTGCTGATTAAACATCGATGTTAGTTTTTCTGACGTCGCCTATCTAAATTTCTAACGTTTATTAAGTCAAAAAAATTATCACCATATATTGTTTAACTTATAAAAGCAAATTATCCGTATTTGTCGCTTTTGTAAAGAGTTTCACAGGATGAAATTTAAACGATCTCTTCACGTTTTCATCAGATCACATTGTTATCCAGAGCCCGACGCCACAGTTGGCAATGGCTTCTGGGATACCAATGGCAGTATCCCAATTGGCAATGGCAGTATCACAGTTGGCAATGGCAGTTCTTAAAAAGTTAATTTCTGCGTAATTTCTTACGTTAATAAACAATTCTGAACTGTAATATTAAAAATATTAGTTTAAAAATAAAGGATGTGATCATTTTTACATGTTTATTATGGAAAATTTCTGATCTTGTACTTAGGCTTAAACGGAGAGGTTTTTAATGGCCGCTCTTCTATTGGGAAGAAGGGGGAGACCAAATTTTTTTTTCCAAATCTGAGATTATGAATTGGACACCTTATTTTCGTGAAAAAACCTCATATTTTATTTAAAAAACCTTGTTTTAAACAAAAAAATTGCCAAAATTTTTTCATAATAACCGTATTTTCGTAAAAAAATGTTCGTATTATTGGGGCAATTTTACATGTAAATTACATCGATGGGGTCGGGCCAGAGAATAATTTCGTATTAAACGGGATTTTGTATTAAGAGAGTTCGTAATCAAACTTGGCGCATCAAATGGGAGGCATTGGAGGATAGAGCTGTGAGGAAGACCTTTGCAGATAACATATCTTCAAGTTTCAAAGAACTACCCAGTGATCGTGGTAATGTTGAAGAGGAGTGGCAGTTGTTTAAAACTGCTGTGATTACTTCGGTTGCATTGTGCTGTGGTCGTAAGCGGCTGAGTGTGGCGCAGGGCGGCGAGAAAAGGACTGCGTGGTGGAACGGTGAAGTCCAAGAAGCTGTCAAGGCAAAGAAGGAAGCCTATTTGCTATGGCTTGCAAATAAGTCAACTTTGAGTCGAGTGCGGTACACTGAGGCGTGAAAAGCAGCAGCAAAGACAGTATCAACAGCTAAAGCCAAGGCCTGGGAGAAGTTCGGGGAGAAATTGGAGGCAGATTGTGGTTCGGCAAACAAGGTGTTCTGGCAGACCGTGCACCGTCTCCGTGGAAAGAAGTCTCTTTCATCACAAACTATTAAGTGTTCAGATGGGAGGCTTCTGAAAACGGAGGAGAGCGTATTGCATAGATAGAAGGAATACTTTGCATCTCTTCTTATTCCGGTGACAGCAACAACTGAGGTGCACCTTGGAGCAGAGAATAGTCATGGCAATATCACCGAAGCAGAAGTCAGATGGGCAATTAAGAATGGCAAAGCTGCAGGAGGTGATGAAATTCGGTCCGAGATGTTAAAGGCCTTAAATCAGGATGGTATCCTGTGGCTGACTTGGGTGTACCAGGTTGCTTGGATATCTGGACAGGCCCCTAAGCAATGGCAGACAGGAATTGTGATCCCTATCTTCAAAAAGGGAGATCAGAGAGATTGCAACAACTATCGAGGCATCTCTTTGCTCAGCATTCCTGGGAAAGTGTACGCTAAGTGTCTGGAGAAGAGAAGTCGGGAAATAGTCGACTCCAAATTGTCGGGGGAGGAGTGTGGTTTCCGACCTGGCCGAAGCACGACGGATCACATCTTTGCTGTAAGGCAAATCTTTGAGAAATCCTGGGAGTAAGCAAAATAGGTCTACGCTTGCTTTGTGGACCTCGAAAAAGCATATGACAGGGTCCCTCGGGAGAAGCTCTGGCAAGTGTTGCAAGAGTATGGAGTGGATGGGCAATTACTGGTTGCTATCATGTCTCTGTACGAAAGCTCTGAGATGTGTGTCCAGATAAATGGCATTAAGTCAAGACCGTTCACCGTGGATGTTGGACTCCGCCAAGGGTGCGTACTGTCGCCCCTCTTGTTCATTATCTTTATGGACTGGATAGACAGGGGCAGCCGAGGCGATGAGCGTGTTTGTGTAGGCGACTGCCTGGTGGAGAGGTTGCTCTTTGCTGACGACCTTGTCCTGCTTGGGTCTTCTCGCACGAACCTTCAGCATGCACTAGACTGGTTTGCAGCCAAATGTGAAGAAGCTGGGATGAAGATCAGTGTGGCTAAAACCGAGGTTCTGGTCCTTTCAAGACAGCCTGCTCAGTGCGCTCTCCATGTCAGGGGAGCCTCATTGAGACAGGTGGAGAAATTCAAGTATCTCGGGATTGCATTCACGAGTGATGGACGGCAGGAGAAAGAATTGGATGCTCGGATTGGTGCAGCAAGCTGTGTCGGACGTGAACTGTGGCGATCCGTGGTAACGAAACGAGAGCTGGGTAACAAAGCCAAGCTCTCCGTCTTCAAATCTATCTTTGTCCCCATTCTCACCTATGGTCATGAGGCTTGGGTAATGACCGAAAGAGTGCGATCGCGGTACAAGCGGCCGAAATGAGATTTCTGAGAGGTATGGCAGGTGTTACCCTACTAGATAGAGTGTACAGCAGCACAATAAGGGAATCTTTAGGTGTTGAGC
>JAHWFO010008291.1:1024390-1065066 GCA_023313115.1 Rhysida immarginata
CTGCCCCCGCGACCCTAACGGATAAGCGGGTTTGAAAAGTAAGTAAGAGAGTTCGTAATAAGCAGGTTAGTGTGTATATGCTTTCTTAATGCATGTTACCCTCCACTGAAATGCTGTAGGATATTTGTTTGTTTGCAAAGCATTTCCTAGATCAGCTTTATTTTATGGATCTGGTGGCAGTATTTATAAGCACTTCAGGCAAGTTTTCAAATATACACCCCTGTGCAAGTTAATTGAAACAAACAATTTCAAGTCTTGTGGGGATCCTTTTTGCTTTATTGAAGCAAGTAAGCACCATCTCCAGGAGTTTTCTCCATACGATCACATTTTCCTTTACATTTACGAGATCTGATTCGGTTTCCTGCTTCAACTTAATGACACTGTTGACAGTTGCTAAACTCACACAAACCACTGAAGCGATCTCGATACATCTTTAGCTGCATGTTCATGCAGAGTTACGATTTTATTACATTTCCTAGGTGTCACATCCATCTCTAACAGCAATCGAATCACATCTGGTCAAGTTTAAAATCTGATGAAATGTATGCATATGTAGCTGCTAATGTAATGATGATTGCATCAGCCAGTGTATAATTAAGAAATTGTGAAATTAAGATGGGACCATCTTGGTGCTAAACCGAATCCAATGAAAAATGAATTTTTAAAATCTGTTTATAAATGACGGAAATATCGATGAACATACATAAAAAAAAAATACATACAGACGAACATAGAACCTCCTCCTTTTTGAAATCTGTTAATAAATAAAAAGCACCTACTGAATGCTTTTGAGAGCTTAGCTATACAAAAAACCGATAAAAACCTGTTATTAAATTCAGACACGGGGCCCCATTGGTGAATCATCATTAATCCAATAGGTGACTTAGTTGTCCAATCAATGATGGTTCTTTTTTGTTATTTACCTCATTGGTTTTTTCTTATCGCTTGTTTGCTATAAATACTGAGATGTTTCGTTCCAAGTCAGTTCACTCTGGTTGCTGAATGATGATAGCAAAGCTGTTGAAAAGCGCTTCCAGGTCTTATCTTTTTTTATTCTTATTTTGTTGTGGTGAAAGAGGTTCTTTATTTTTATGTCTTTAACTAATGTTAAAATTTAAGTTTTCCTGCAATGCTTAACAATAATAAAAAAATTTAAATATGTGAACAATAAAATTTACAAACAAACAAAAACAAAAGAACAAACTGGCATTTATGTCACAATACACTTGTCACAATCATCAGAATCGTTAATGTAAGATGCTTCCATACATGCAGCAGTTTTAACTCTTTATTTGTTACCTCTGTGGAGTCAAAGAATGAAATCGGAAAAAAAATAGACATACTACTTAAAAATTTTTGAAATTGTTATTTTTTTTCAGAATTGAAAGTTTTTGTTGAAATAATGTTAGCATATTTTGTTTAGTTTTCTAAATCTTTACATTTTCCCATATCACTAATTAAGGCATATATATTATTTTTATGAAGGTGTGCTACTCCTCTTCATGGTTTTATGATAATGAACCGTCTTAATCGAGAAAATCTTATTGAACCGCTAAGCAGTGACATGGAATTCCAGAGACAAGATCCCTTTCTTTTGTACAGGAACACTAAATGTAAGTAGTTTTTTAAAAATTATAATACCATATTTATTCTACTATAATACAAAAAATTTTGGCCTAAAAAAACACCTAAATATGTGGGACCGTATTATACAAGAGTATAATATTAGTGCTGCAATAAACAGGTGACCTGGGGAGGGGTTCAAACGAACTTCTGGCTGATGAAGTTCAAATGAAACTAGTATATATTCATGTCAGTACCTTAATTATACAGTGTATACAAAATACAGTTCATTATATATTACATTATATCACTTTTTATTTGAATTTCCTGTCCCCAAAAGCTAATAAGAAAATAACTTCTCAAAACAATGATAACTTTAAAACTGCCTCAACCTGACATAGTAATCTGACAAGTTGCATTCTGTCCTGATAAACTTAAAACGAAATAAGCATATTATATATATCACAATATTTAATTATATAGTATATATAATGTACAGTTCATTATACATTACATTAATTCACTTTTTATTTGATAATTTCCCATCCTCAGAAAGCAAATATGAAAATAACTTCTCACAAAGATGGCAACTTCAAAACTGCCTCGGTCTGACGAAGTCCTGATGAACTTCCGTCCATGCCTTTTTATATTATTTAGTGTTGGTTAATCTTCATAATAAATTATCACACGTTAAATAAAATCATAAATGAAATTGGTTTGAATGTCAATCTGCCTCATTAATATGTATTGATTTTATTTAATAATACAAGACTGAGACCAAAAGCACTAAATGAACATCTCAAAGACGTAGTTGCATTTTGTCCTACTGCATTTTTTCCGATCAGGTTTCATACCCATTTAAAAGGCATGAAATAAATAATAAAAGTGTACATATTTAAAATTGTAAAAATAAAGAGAGTTTTACCATATATTATGGCATATACAAGGTGGACCAAAAAAAAACTCGCCACTGAAAATTTCTAAGTCCCAGGACAATAGGTTTTGCAACAATAGGTATATTCAACAGTAGGTTTATTCAGCAATAAGTTTATTCAACAGTAGGTTTAATCAACAATAGGTGTGCTGTGAATAGGTGACAAATAAGTTGAATAAACCTATTGTTGAATATACCTATTGTTGCAAAACCGATTGTCCTGGGACTTAGAAATTTTCAGTGGTGAGTTTTTTGTGGTCCACCCTGTATATTATTTCTTGCAACAAGTGAAAAATTGGGACTGCATTATACAAGAGAATAAAATTTTTACCGTTTCTTGGGCTCTGAAAGTGGAATCGCATTATACAAGATGTGCGTTATAGTAGATTAAATACGATATACCTTCAACATAATGAGTAATGGTTTAAAAAAGAAATTGCAAATTAGTAACCTTTATTAAGTAGCGGAAGAATGGAGCTACTTATTGGTTTCACAATGTCAGTCTGTCTGTCCCCTTCATAATTTCTGCATCTTTTGAGGTAGAAGGTTGAAATTGGGAATGTAGCTTACTTTGGGCATGAATACGTTCAGTATTTAGTTTGGTTTTGATTGGCCCACTGGGGTCAGAGTTTCGAGGGTGGAAATTAGAGGGGACCAAGTGGTATTTAAGTATGAAAAGCAGTGAAATTCAATATACATATTCCTATGAAGTTTGGCCAAATTGTCCCAGTGGGATCGGAGTTGTGGGGGTGGCAGTCACTTGGAGCGCGCTGTGTGTCGCAATCTTGGGCAAAGCAGAGAAAGGGACATTAACTGCGCAGACGTTGGACAGAACAGTTGCTGTGGTTTCCCGTCATGTTTTGTGTGACTAGCTGGCTAAAAGCAATGGCGCGTCAACTGGATGTCCACTCCAAACTTGAGGTGCGAGCAGTAATCCGATTTCTATGGGCCAAACGGGTGAATTGCACGGACATTCATCGTGAAATCACTGCTGTATATGGAAATTGAGCGCCGGTGTGATTTTGTTGCACGATAACTCAACATCTCACAAGGCCCGCCACACGTGCGAACTGCTGCAGCGATTCAAGCGGGAGGTTGGCAACATCCTCCATACAGTCCCGACTTAGCGTCATGCAACTTTTGGTCAGCTCAAAACTGAACTTGGTGGACAATGAATTCGAAACGACGAGGAGGTGAAAGCGGCTGTCACCGTGTGGTTACAAAACGCTGGAGGAGATTTCTATGCATCCGGAATCGAAAAGTTGGTTGATCATTCAGATAAATGTTTAGGGTCTCTTGGGGACTATGTGGAAAAGTGAACCTACATTGTATGCTGCTATAGCCGTGTTGCTTTTGTATAGGTGGTGTAATAAATGGCCATACCGTGGAAGTGCAACTTACTTTTTGATCTCCCCTCGTACATGTTCGAGGGATTCCCTTGTAAGTTCGAGAAAATAAATTTTTTATAAAACACAGATGTTTTTTGACGACAAACTTCCAAGTTCTTTATACAAAATATTCAAAACGCACATGTTAAAGGTCTAAACATCATGGTGAAAACGTGGCGAAAATGTCAATTAATCTCAACAAGTGGTGCATTCATTATTTTCATTAGTGGAATAGACTAAAATGGTCTTTGATTTGGACATTGTTTCAACAATCGAAAACATGCTGCTCTACAGCAATAATCTGCTTTTGTTTTGACTAAATAAGCTGTATCATTGTGATGTCGTATAGTACTACTTATTAACAAAACAGTACAATGTTTTTTAAAAATTCCTAGCCCTTTTGAATTTAATGAACTGCTGGTGCAGAAAGTTCATAAATGATGTAACAATGCAATTTTTTTATTCCCCCAATTTTGCATTTTTAACATTTTCAATAAGGAACTTTCTGCTTCGATTGATGTATGGAATCACGCTATGTACTTATTGTCCTTCCATTTAGAAATGCCCTGTTTATGTACGTATGTGACCAATTTTGTGCATCTAACTCCTCTGAAACTGCAAATAGCAGAATTGAATAAAAATTACACTTAGAGGGTTCCTTAAATTGTGCCTTAGCATATTTTTTATGTCAATTGGGTAAGCCTTTTTAAAGATATTTATTTTAATATAAAAATTAAAAAATGGCTTAGATTCAAACTAGTAAACCAAACTCATAAACTCGACATGTTATTATGGCGAATTACTTTTTTGTAAAGACTTGTTTGGCTCTGATGAGCAGTTTTGAAGTTATTAATGATCTCCGACAGTTTTCTTTATGCACGATTTATATATTTATATATCAATCGACCTGTTTAATACGAAATCCTAAGGAACAAAAATTCATTTTGTAATATCAGAGTTTCGTAATATCAAAGAAAGACAAAAAAGTTTAAGAAATTGCGTTTGAGGAAATACACTAATGTTATCAATGTATAGATGTTCAAAAAGTATCGGTCATCGAATTTTCGATGCTTTTGCACCGCCAATGTTTCTTAAACCCTTTTGAAATCATTATCTATAGATATTGAATAACTGTTTATGTTTAATGTATTGTAACGAAGGAACACGTAAATAGACCAAATTTTTTTTCAAATCTAAGATTACGATTATAAGATAACATCTTATTTATGCTAAAAAACCTTGCTTTAAACAAAGAAAATTGCCAAAAAATTTTCATATTAACCGAACGTTCATAAACAAGTGTTCATATTATTGGGGGCAATTTTAGATGTAAATTACATAGATGGGGTCGGGGCAGAGAATAATTTCGTATTAAGAGAGTTCGTAATAAGTGGACTATGGTTATATATAAATATAAATTAATTCGTACTTAGAGGGATCCTTAAAGTATGCATTGACATATTTTTTATGGAAATGGGCTAAGCCTTTTTAGAGAAATTAATTTTTTTATAAAAAGGAAGAAATGACGGATGTATTAATTTCATCGACCCAAACAATTAAAAATGACATGAACTGAAATGACATCTGAAAAGAAACTGTTTGGCTGCGAAGAGCCATTTTGGAGTAATTAAGGTTTAAGGACCCCCCCCCCCCCCCAACAGGAAAAAAAAATTCTTTTCTGAATCGGTGTCATGACCTGGTGATAGGCCTGTACAAATGTACCATTCCCTCATTACAATTTATTTTTAATATATTTCCAAACTATCTTGGTTTTGTCTTTTTTATTCATTTTATTTAAGATGATGCCATTGTTTATTAATCTAGTCTTTTTTTCGAATATTGGCTGCATTCACTTTAGGCCGCAGCCGTAAATTTGACGGTGGAAAGAAAAAATAACCATTTAAAGGCCGCAATTCACTTTAGGCCTCAAACTTCTAGAGTCTACATAAAGATCGAACTACTTCGTTTTAGTGTCCCACAGTATCTTAAATAATAATTTAGACAGCAGTTTTATTATTTATATAACCCTCTAAATTATATTTATATATTTAATGAAACTTTTATAAATTTATTAATGAAATGTGTAAGTAATTACAGTAATTTCATTTTAATGAGTGAGTGCAACTTTTATTTCACCAGCGGCGGCCATGATTCTATCAACGAAGTGCTGACCAATAGCGCGATAGAGCATTCTATGACATCACAACACCTTGGAGTAGAGTGGGCTAAAGCCTTTAATTTTCATCGCCGACAATAGCTTTAACACATGAATTTCATAAAAATTTACGAATGAAAATATATGTGACTGCTTATTTATTGTTCTGAAGGCTTGGAAATATGTACTGACTATTGATCAAATATAGATATATATTTATGTATTGATTATTGACCAAAAATCATTATGCTTACGACATTACTGACGCTACTCCTCATTTCAGTTGGGGAGTGGGGGGAGTCTTAATATTAAAAAAACACAAAAAAAAACAATAATTCGACTCAATTTTACTATAAATTTTGTAATAAGTACAATTGTCTTGTACAATAGAGTTGAATTTCTTTCTTCTATTAATAAAGATTACCCCTTTGCCCACCAAAAAAAAAAAAAAAAACTACTCCCGATTTCGCAGTTGTAAATGAGTATTTTTTTTTATAGCGTAATAAGTTTTAGTCGATAGCTAATACAATCCATTCATATTATACCTATTTTCTCTTACATTGATTTCCTATCTTTTTACATGAAAATTCTGTTACACTTTATACTTTTTGAAAAGGTAAATTGATCGCTGATCGGTAAAAAATTATCCGACAAAAACACGGTGGATTTGAGTTCATGGCTTTAAATTATCCAGCCTTTGTTCAATCGTTTTCTAACTGTGAAATTAATATTCTAACCCTTCAGAACAATAATTAACCAGTCACATATTTTCATTCATAAATTATTATCGCTTTATTATGTACTTCACGTGTTATCGTCGGCGATTCCTTCAAGCACTGTTTCAAGTCAAGCCCACTCTACTCCAAGGTATTGTGATGTCACGCTATTGGTCGGCACTTCGTTGATAGAGCCATGGCCGCTGTCGAAGACTTACACTAAATTAAAAACGAGATTACTATAATTATTTACATAGTTCATTAATAAATTTATAAAAGTTTCACTAAGTGTATAAAAATAATTTAGATGTTAATTTTATTATTTATACAGTAAAATCCCGTCACAACATATCTCACTTTAACATACATTTCAAAATAACGTAAAAATTTAAAATACCCGGCTGAAATCTAGATATTTAAATACTAAAAAGTTTCAGTTTAACTTACTTTAAAATAACATACTTTTCAGAATAACGAACTAATTTTACATTCCCTCGGTTAAATTTTCCCTTCATTACAACGTACATTGTTCGAATGTCTTGCTCCGATTGGTCAATTCAGCCCATGCGTGTGTGACGAAATGGTTACACCTCTGCAAAGTTCACGGATTCAGAGATTCTGAACATGGGACAAAAACAAAATGAAATTGAAAGTGACCAGGAAGACGAAGATGAAAATGGCCATTTAGAACCAGAGGTAACACCCGTCTCAACTTTTGTAGCAAAGGAAGCTATAAAAAGTTTACGTAATTATTTTTCACAGCATATCGGTGCACCAGAAACATTTCACTTTACTATGTCATATGTGGAGGATTTTTTGGGGAGGCAAACAAAATGATGTACACAAAAATTAGCGTATCGCTAGTCCCCAAAATAATCCCCATTGGCATCTAGCATCTTCTACAGTTGATCAATCTTCTGGCTGTAAAACTTGCCGGTCTTGGACTCAAAGAAGCCTGTGAGTGCCTTTTGCAAGTTATGGAAAGAAAGCAGACTGTCATTACAGATTTTTTTTTAAATTAATCAATTGTAATACTATATGTATTCAGTATTTGTATTGAATAAAATGTTACACTTCATGTGTTCTTATGTTTTTCTGTGCACATACTGCAGTCTATATGCATCGTTCACAAGCCGCCTCCCCCCTCCCAGTTTCAGAATAATGTACAAAATTCTAGTTCCCTTGAAGTACGTTGTTACTGTATAACTATCTAAATTATTTCTATGTACTTAATGAAACTTTTATAAATTTATTAATGGACTGTTAAATAATTATAGTAATCTCATTTTTAATTTGGTGTAACTCTTTGGCAGCGGCCATGGCTCTATCAACGAGCTGCCGACCAATAGCGCGTTAAAGCATTCTATGACATCACAGCACCTTGGAGTAGTGTGTGGTTGAAGGAATCGCCGACAATAACTTTAACACATGAAGTGCATAATAATTTATGAATGAAAATATGTGACTGGTTAATTGTGGTTCTGAAGGATTAGAATATTAATTTCACCATTAGAAAATGATTGAACAGTGGCTCCACAGTGTTTTTATTGGATAATTTTTTACCTATCAGCGCTCGATTTACCTTTTCAAAAAAGTATGAAGTGTAACAGAATTTTCGTATAAACAGATAGGAAGCAAATATAAGAGAAAGTACGTATAATATGGATGGATTGTATTGGCAATCGACCAAAATTATTCTATAAAAAAAATACTCATCTACAACTGAAATCGGGAGCAGGTGTTTTTGATGGGGGGAAGGGGTAATTTTTATTAATGGAAGAAAGTGTGCAAACACCCACATGCGGGGAAGGGTCTCGGAACGCGAGATCACGCTAAAGACAACTCCACGTGGTGGGGTGCGGGTTGTTTGGACTCGCAGAATTAGGTGACATTTAGAAACAACACTACAGCTTATGGTTAAAACAGGTAGTAGATTTATTTAATACTATATTAGGAATGTACAAACTAGCAATACACAAATCATAAGCAGTACTCCCAAACAACATTAACAACTTAATACTGTCGAATGAGGCCCCGGGGCCATAAAAGCTAAACCCACGGATACCCCTCCCCTTAACGGGCTACTAACAGCCTTAGGCAATATATTTCAATATTTACTTATGTAATTCCCCTCATGTAATTACTTAGTAATTTAATTATACTCATATAGGGCTTTTACACTTTTACAATGGCTTTGCCAAACAGTGAGCCTTTTGTGCAAGCTTATTGCAAGCACTGCAGGCAATTATCATTGTCAATCTTCTTCGTGCATGGCTCTATGTCATGCGGCTTGAGCTGTATGCTCCCAACATAGTTATCACGGATCTAGGTACGATTGACGAGAACATGTCACTCCCTCCTTTTATTTTTCCTCTCCCTGATTGCTGGCTAAGTTTTTTGCAGCAGGGCTGGGGGAAGAAGGCTGGAACCCCCCTTTAAGTATCCGTTATGTAAGACAACCACGTCACCCAACGCTACGCAGTCAATCGCACCTCAAACCCTTTAAGCCACTCTTGTGCTTAACGATGCATCAGACTGAGACAAGTATGTGCCTGGTCCTCACAATATGCCTAGCTTAAATAGAAACTTATGGGCAAACTTATTGCATATAATTATTCATAAGATAGCAAGCTATTTAACATAAGCAGCACTTTAGAATACAGACAAATCGAGTCTATTATGAGGGCGGAGCAAGTCGAACAATATCCCTCTGCAGAGCACAGAACCAAATGGGCGTGCGAAACTTAAAACCAGAGGAGTCTCGGCACATGACTTTTGCATATCTCAGCGAATGTTGAACCTAATTCGTCCAGGTAATCAGCAATAGTATGTTAAATAAAGTTAAATAACAAGGAACCATCTTACCCGAGCAGTCATCTTAATTGCGCCGTTTTCTAAACTTTGAAGTCTGATGAGATCTCGAACATATGGCAACGGCTGCGTCATTGCATTCTTTTGGGCGTAGTCGACGTCAATTAAATAAATTGAGCTTAGCTTAATGACTATTATTAAAGAGACATTAACAGCCAGGAATAAAAAGCTGTCCACAACTGCGAACGGAATATTAAGCATTACATGCTTCAACTATAGCCGGAATCGTTCCATTGGTAGAACTCGCTTTCGTTTGCAGTAGCCATGTCCTTCTCTCTGCATAATTTTTAACAACTCTCTCTCTAAACACATATTCTATTTTTACCTTACAACATTATAATAGATGCTCAGATTCTCTGAATCTGATCCCAACAAAGATTTCACGACGAAACGATACTGCATTGTCGCAGCATCCACTCTTCTCCCAACAATGGGCGAAACATACAAAGATTGTAACGAACTTAATTTAACTGACAAAAACAATAACCAATATTAAACTTATATTAAAGGCATTAAAACGTATGGTGCTAGCACTCGGAGCAGTTCTCTCAGATCCGACACAAAATTAACCTCATTTGACCACTGAATTACTAAGCCTTATTTCCCAAATACAATTAACCAACCAAATTCCCCCTACAATCTATGATGCTCCCAATACCTCGTGCCAAATCACAATAAACCTATAAAATAACAAAAATCACACGAGACAATTGTACTTACTTATACAAAATTTATAGTGAAATAGAGTCGAATTTTTTTTTATATTAGAAGAACAAGATAGTCGACGACAAAATAAACAAGGTTGCTGTAAAGGTGGTAAAAATGCCAAAATTACTGATGAACAGAAAAATCTAACTATTTCTCGAAGTTGTAGATGAAGGCAGGACACAGAAAGAAATATAAAAATATTTATAATTCTTTTACTGTAATTGTAATTTTCTAATTGTGTATCAGGTGGCGAGTATTTTTAAATTAAAAATTGGTACATTGGCAACAGTTGTATGGAAATTCCTCAAAACAAACCAAATACGAAAAGAAGAGCGTAAAGGCGGTTGATGTAAAATTGTCAATAAATTGTCACATTCGTCACACAAAATAACAATGCCACTCTGAAAGCCATTTGCCGGTTTGCTGCACAGCAGTTTGGGAAAACCATTTCAATTTCAAAACAAATTCACCACCTATTAAAGGAAAGGAAGATCACATTAAAAGCTCTGTAACACTGTGCAAGCATCACGCAATTCTGACAAAGTGATAGATAGACGAGCAAACTACGCTACTGAAGTGAATCCTCTGCAGGGTGGTGCCAATAAAATGGTATATTTGAATGAGGCTGGGTTTAATCTGCATCTTCGACGCCGGCAAGGCAGAAATTTACTTGGACAGTAACAACACCTATCAATTGCGGTGGAAACATTTCAGTTTGCTTGGCTTTAAGCAAAAGTGGAGTGGAATATTTTGAAACCAAACTTTTTGGCATATAATTCAGATGATTTCTGTCGATTTTTAGAGACCCTTTTCACTGAAGTACAAGAAAACACCATATTAATTATGGATAATGTTCCATTCTATAAAACTAACCAAGTGAAGCGGCTAATTATTGACTACAGCTGCCAAGTAATTTATCTACCGCTGTATAGCCCGTTCCTAAACCCTGTAGAGGAAGCGTTCAGCAAATTAAAATTGCTTGTGCGCTCCGAATATGCACCTGACTGAGCAGCCTTACTCGGCGCCATTTCAACTGCAGCAACGCAAATACCCCCCCCCCCTCAACTGCAATGGTTGGGTCGTTCATAGCCGGCAGTTTTTAATGCCGTTCATTCAGCGTACGGAAATTTTAAATGAACTTCCAGAAATTCCTCAAAATGATAATGATGACTATAATGAATAGAATAGAATTTGTTTTTTACTATATATTTTTTACTATATACAGTTACTGTATTTACTCCTGGTAATAGGTAGTAATATCCAATGTTTTTATACAGTTTTTATGTATTATTACACTATATCTACAGTAATTTGTATAATAATCTATAATTTTATAATACTAATATTTATATAATAAAACTAGAAGAGGCACCCGGTGCTGCTCGGGATATTTACAGTTGTAAGTAAACAGAACAACCTCGAGAAGTTAAATAATGACACAAATTGGTTTTCAGTACTTCTGCAATTTCCTGCTGTAGACGAAGCTACCGTTGTTCAGATGTTTCCAACGCCCAGAGAACTTTTTGTTTTTCTGACCAATACTCATTCATTTCTTCGGTGACATTTCGATAGATGTGAATTAACATGTATCCTTCGAACGATTATTATACAGCATAATAGAGTATGCTTGTTGATTTGAGGAATCGAGTTGATGTATGCTTTGTTATCGGTTATGTCGTAAACTGTCACCCGAGGCTGACCGGCGTCTTTATATACAGGGTCTTTATAATTAAAGTTCCATTTTGACGTGGCCATAAAAAAAAAAAAACTACTGGACAAAAAGCTATAATATTTGGTAATATTATACAAGAGGGCATGGGAAGTTCATACCCACCAAAAAAAAAATTAGTTCAAAAGGTTACCACCAGCATGGAATGGCGCTCTTTGCAATATTCGTATATGAAATTAGACACGAAGACACAGGTGTAACCTGCTTTTAGTAAATGGTGGAGGCCACATTCAACATGTAGCTAATTTTAGTAATGATTAAAGACTTGTTAACCTGTGTCTTCGTGTCTAATTTCGTTTCTTGTTAACGGACGGACACGTGCCAAAATTGGAACGATGAACGGGCTGCGTGCTCCCAGGAAACCATCCAAGTTGCGTGCAGGTAGATGGCATAGGAGCCGAGTTGCCGACATAGAGCACCATTCCATGCTGGTGGTGACCTTTTGAACTAATTTTTTTTTTGATGGGTATGAACTTCCCATGCCCTCTTGTATAATATTACCAAGTATTATAGCTTTTGGTCCAGTAGTATATTTTTTTTTATGGCCATGTCAAAATGGAACTTTAATTATAAAGACCCTTACTTAACCCTCTCTGGAAGGTACTACACTGTTCACGTGTTCCAAACACACAAATTGTCTGAATATTTGTTACAGAGTTGAAGGGAGACACACGTATCATCTTGAGAGAGGCTGCCCTACTCATATTGTGCTATTGTACTCATTTCCTGCTCATAATTAATAATTCTTGGAAATTAATATTCTATCGTTGCATCATCTTGAAAATATTGTTGCATCATCACTACATCGGTTTCCAAGGCAACAGTATTATTAATATAATTATTAATTTTTCGAAATCTGATGTGCATAGTGACCTTCCTCTTGCTTGGAAGATCAAGTGTGTAAAATTTCATCAAGGTTGGAATAAAACTGTATATTTGTATAAGAAACAAGCAAATTTTCGCCTATTGTTTTTTCCCTTGCTTCCTCGAAGGGGACTGCTTAATCTTTATCGTCCATTATACCCATTTCTTGCTCGATTTCCTGATGTTGATCTAGAAATATATGGCAACAGTAGCTATGACAACCACACTCTTTGCTTGGGTGGTAGTGGTTGCACATGATGGTTTGTATCTATTTGCTCTGCAATTCCAACAAACTGAGCGGTTTACTCACTACATGGTAATCTGTTGATGCAATTTGCACTTTGCTCTAGATGTTCTGAAGAAAAACTTGGGCTTTCATCCCCTTGTGTGGTCTAGCAATCGCAGTTTCCTCAGTTGACACGCTTGCATCGTCGACGTCCGCATGGAAACTTCGATAATCACTGGGTTACTTACCAGTTGCTCAGTTTCTCAATAGCCTGCTAACTCTCCATTATCTACAGTTACTGTTCATTTTTAAAACTTTTCAGAAACTGTTACCGGTATGTTCTAAGAACTATCAATTCTAAAAAAAGCCCAAACAACAGGAATTCTTATCATTGTTACAAATCAATTTTGTTTTATAATTCACAGAAGTGGAACGAATCTTCATTATATGGCTTAATCAACCATATTTATATGCACAAACTATATTGCATGATATTCCATTGTTGAATAATGATAAATTGCTTGATAACATTGTTGATGCAAAGTTTGCCTTGCATTGTTGGCCATGTGATACCTCTTTAGTATGCCTAGCAATCGTCATGAATATCGATTTATTATCGATAATTATTATTTTTTAGAAATCTGAGGTAGACTGTGACCTTCCTCATGCTTTGAAGATAAAGTGTGCAAAGTTTTCATCAAGGTCGGAATAGAACTGTAGATTTGTATTAAATACACACAAAACAAACCCACAAACATCCTTCTTTATATAAGTAGACTAGCAGAGGGTCCGGCATTGCCCGGGATAATTACACTTGTAGGTAAACGGAACAATCTCAAAAAGTTAAATTATAACTCCAAATTGGTTAAATAATAACTCAATCAATACAACACAGAGCAAAGGGGATATCCATTCTATGAAAAATCCAAAAAACAGGAATTCTAGGTGATATATCGGAGTTTCTCTGACCAATACTTGTTTTTTTCTCTTTCCTTTCCAGACACACAAATTTTTGCCAGTCACCTGGATGTTTGATAGGGAGTTCAAGAGAGACACATGTGACTCCTTTGCCTCCTCAATAGACACTTCCTTATTTACATCCTGTCACTGCATTATCATTTTATGCTCATTATTAATAATTCTTAGAAACGAACGCTCAATCATTGCATTATCAGCATCTCAGTTTCCAAAATATTCACATTCACACAGAATATAGTCAAAATGTATTTTTATGAAATGTTTGGATCTGCCATGCTACCAAATAAGCTAGGTGATAACCCCAGCATGGCCCAGACTCTTTCTCAGTCATTGACACCCACTACCCTTCGAGGAAGACTTTCCACCAATTTCTGATACACGTCTGTAGGAATCTTTCTCCATTCATCTTTCAAATTGGCAAACTGCTCAGTGGTGTCCTTTGGGTGGCATGGTCTGGCTCTCGACCAGCACTCAATTCGCCCCAAAGGTGTTCAGTGGGGTTGAGGTCTGGATTATGTGCTGGCCAATAAAGTTTCCCCAAAGCACATTTCCTCAAGCCAGGTGTTAATAAAACCTGCTGTATGACAGGGAGCATTGTTAATAACACCATACCTGTATGACTGAAACTGGTATGGGTCATTACCAAAGCTTTACCACAGTGTCAGTTGCACAGAATTGTCCAGAACTGTTTTGTACGCTTTGGCATTAATGGTTCCATGAACAAAAACCATATCATGAAAAGCAGGACTCGTACAAAGACCATAACATGAAAAATCGTGATGTTACCTCCTCCGAATTTCACTGCGGGTATGGCACAGTCCTGTAAATATCGTTCGCCGGGCATTTGCCAAACCCTTACACGTCCATCGGACCATCACAACTGGTAGCGAGATTCATCATGCCATAGGATGATTTTCCATTGTGCTGGAGTGCTATGGTGGTGTTGTTTGCACTACTGTAACTGATAGGTTGCATTCAGGACTGTGATATTTGGCTTTGAAACTGTTGCTCGTCCATGAAAACCAAGTGCGATGATCTTCTGGCGGACGGTACGGATACAATCACTGCCATCACAAGACGATCCGATCAGAAGTGCTGTGCCAATGTTTTTAATGAAGCCTTCCAGTTTGACATCACCACACATTACGTGGATTCATTTCAGAATACTGTTAAATTTACAAAAAATTTATATTTATTTACTTTTTTAATTTGTTAATATACCACAACGTTTTAACAAGTCAGTTTTATCTGTCTAATGTACTTAGAATGTACTGAGGGATTAAAGAAGTCAGTTTATTTGTTAAACATCTTTGAGGGATTAATATATAAGGGAACTGTTTGGTTATTTAAGAGTTATTACCTATGAAAATTAAATTAATGCACACCACATTTTTCATTACACTCCAATTTTGACATTTTCCTCCGTGACAACAACTCAAAAACTGGTTTAGTGTCACTCGTGAACCAGGTGAGCCATCAAATGCATTATCAATTAGGAAAAGATCTAATCTAGATGACACAGTGGGTCTTTGATGGTAGGTGGACCCAGGGTGGTTACTTCGTGGAAGGAATGTCCAAAGATCGAATAATGCATTTTTCTTTTTATACGCTTTTATTTTATTTGCCTTTATCTGTGTCTGGGCCAAATCTCATAATCACTATTAAACTAGAGAGCTGAAACTTGTGACACATACACAAGACCAATGATAATTCATGTTAAAGGAAAAAATTTTCAAATCTGTTCACTGGAACACAAATGGATCTTCACCGAACTGCTGCCACAACGTAGGAAGCTTGGAATTGTCTAGAACGTCCAGATAATGTGTGGATGCCATGCTCCTCTCAATCACAACCAGCGGAACAAGTCCAAACCAGGAGAAACACGACCACACCATCTCTGAGTTGCAGGTGGGACAGAGGCCTATCGTGCCCTGTACGCCTTTTTTCCCCATAACGGCAGAACAATGTTACGAGCGACCTGCTCTCCAAGCCACCTGGCAGATTCCAAAATAATTTAATAATAATAATTTAATAATATAACAACAACAGAACTGCGTGTGGAACAACAAATAAAACAAAAATTTGGAAATATTGAAATATAGGTGGTGGAGTTAAGGAAATGGCGAATGCCACAGCGTTTCATTGCTAGGAAAACAGCTGTTAGTAGAAGCGCGTGATTTAGTGAGAGCAGCATAGACCAAAATATGTCCGGGCTCAACAATAATTTGATTATTAACTTTGAATTGATGACAATACAGAAAACAATATTGAAAGTATTGCTAAAGTCAAATTCAAATAAACAAGGAATCCGCTTTTTAAATGGGAATGAGCTAGTTATGTATAATTGTGAGTGGTCACATTTTGCAAGCTATTCCTGCTAATAAAATCTCGGACTGAACTTATTCGAAAACGTATCCACTTGGTGGATTATTCCGCAATGGATATCCGACTCTTCTGTAATCGACTCTCATCTTTGCATTCCGTGGGGCAAGAATTGACTCGCGCTGCTTCAATTTGCGTGATTCTCACTTCATCAGAGCTCGGAAGCTACCGCCGACCGGTGTGTTGTAGTGTTGCACTATACGATACGATATTATATCGCTCAACATGTGATCCCAATATATCAATATGTATCGATATAGTAACATACCGATATGTCACGATACAATATGGTCTTCCAATACGATGCGCCCTGCATCATATTATGATCTAGATTTGTGGAATGTTTTGTGAAGAATAATTTAATTGTGGTGTCGGACAATCGATGTCAGTGATTAACGCTGCTCAGTCACTTGTCAGGGTATTGGCTATTGGTTCCAAATCCCCAGACTTCCCCAAGTTTTGTTTTCCTTTTCCTTTCCTGCTTGAACTTTCCTGATTCATGATGCAACGTATGATGATGTCAGCTGAAATGAATTTTTTTTTTTTTAAATACGCAAGCCACGAACTTATAAGTGTGTGTTGTAACAAGTGGAACACCACAAATTTAAGAGTACACTTGAAGATATGCCATCCCATATTGTCTCGTATCGTATTCAATGGCCTTCATGATCATGAGGACAATGAGGTGGAATCTCAGGATGTGGTTGACATACAGGGTGATTCAGTCAATTTCTGACCATTTCACTCGAATGACGTGCATTAGGGATGAACAATTGAAAGAATATGCAATGTCAGAATTTACGGTCTTTCTGAATCCTCGACCGAAGTCACCAGCTTCGCTTGTTTGGATTTGTTCTCTACAAAACTTGGAGTTCACCTTGACCCATCTGCTATTTCCTCTGCATTTCGAATTGGTCCTCAGGCTCCCAACAAAACCCGACCAATACTCTTACAGTTTGTCTCCTCTTTCCATAAAGATCTAACAATAAAAAATCGCAAAAAACTAAAAGGTTCCCCTGTCCACATAGCTGAAGACCTCACGCCCTCCCGCTACCGTCTCATGTGCACTGCAAAATCCAAACTGGGTCCACGTAACGTCTGGGCGTCAAACGGAAGAATTTTCTGGAAAGACTCTAGTGATAAAGTCAGACCAATACATAACATTTCTGATCTGTCTGTAATACATTAATCCCCACTTAGTTTCCATCGCATCCTCTCCTCCTCTCTCACTCCTATCTCTACCTCAATTCGCTTCAATCTCCTGCTTTCTATCATGCCAGCCCTTTGTCCCCCTATTTCTTTTGCTGACTTCAACTCAACACTAGCCAATAATCCCTCACTTACCTCTCCTTCTTCCTTATTTTTCTTATGTTTAAATATTCGCAGCCTTTGGGCTAATTCCTCTTCCCTCATTTCATCCCTTGCCCTTTTATACTCATCCCCGCACATCATCACTATTCTTGAATCATGGACGAAATCAGCTTATGACGTTCCCCCGCTTCAACACTTCTCTTCTGAAGCTCTCCACCGTCCCTCAAGAAATGGAGGTGGAATCGTCGTTTATATTTCCAACTCCCTACATTATGTCCTCAACACTGCCTACACCATCTTTACTGACGACTTCGAAATTCTGACAATTTTAGAAAATTTTATTTAGTTTCTATCTACCGCCCCCCTTCCGGACAATTTCCCACATTTTTTACATTCTTATCTACTATGCTCCTTGATCTAAGCTTCTCCTCACACAAAATTCTAATCACTGGTGATTTTAATTTAGACTTCTTTAAACCTTCCCCCAATGCTTCTTCAATTCTCGATCTTACTTCCAGAACTGGCTTATCTCCCTTGGTCTCCTCTGCAACACACTACTCCACTTTTCACCATTCTTCCTCCCTAATTGACCAGACCTTCTATACTTTATCTGATAACCAATATAGCGGGTCCCTCGATTGTGAAATCTCTGATCACTTTCCTACATTTACCTTCCAATCTTTTCTAACCAAGTGCCACCCCAACCTTACGTCTAATAAAACCCAACTCGTAACTCCGAATAGATTAGCAGTCTTCCATTCCTTTCTCGAATTAACCAACTGGAATTTACTTTTTAGCCCAGAAGTTGATATTAACACCCTTTTTGAGAAATTTCTAACTCAAATTTTCAGCGGCTTTAACAGATACCTGCCAACTTTACCATATTCTTCCAAAAATACAAAAATCTCCTTCCGGAAGCCCTGGATGACCCCTAATATCTTGTCGCTTATTTTACACAAAAACGCATTATATCGTAAGTACTGGCATATTCCCAATGATTACAATAAATTAAGATTCCGTTCTTTCTCCAATTCCACACGCCTTATCATTAAACAAGCTAAATCTAATTATTTCGATCGATTTTTTTCAAAAAGTTTCTACTAAGTCAAAATGGAAAGCTATAAAAAATCTTATCCACGGTGCTTCCCCTTTAACTTTACCATTCTCTGATCCCTCCAAAATCAACCCTACTCTGCTAACTAATTTTTTGGAAACACTACTTCCTCCTGCCCCCTTACAGCCCTCACCTCGGTTACAATACCCATTGTCTGTTCCAACAGCATCAACCTCTTTTTTTTGTTGTCCCAACCTCCTCGGAAGAAGTGTCCACAATAATTAATCGGCTCAAACCCTCCAAATGTCCCGACTCCCTTGGCATTTGTCCCAACATTTTAATTCAAGAAATCATTAGTTGATCTGTGAGGGTTTTCATGTTACGCCGACCTCAGCTGTTTTTCTTTCCTATTTTTCATCATTATTTCGAACAGCTGAGGTCGGCGTAACATGAAAACCCTCACAGATCAACTAATGATTTCTTCTTTAATGCCGGCGAACTAGGTAACTGCTCTAACCAAGCCCTAAGGTCATGCAAATAGCGGTTCGCTTTCATGGCCGCAGTGGCGCAATTGGTTAGCGCGTTGGCGGTCCGAGCCAAAGGTTCCTGGTTCGATCCCGGGCTGCGGAATTTTCTTTCCTATTTTTCATCATTTTAATTCAAGCTCGATCCGGATTTGCTATTCCATTGACACTACTCTTTAATATCTCCCTTACCCAAGGTAAATTCCCTTCCTGCCTCCGCACCGCTAAGATCACACCTATATTTAAAAAGGGAGACTCCTCTAAGTTCACAAACTATCGCCCACTTTCTATCCTTCCCTCCTTTGCTAAAGTTTTTGAGAGCCTTTTCTACTCTCGATTATCCTCCTATATCTTTTCGAACAATCTTCTCTCTTCCTCCCAGCATGGTTTCACGCCTAAATAAAGCACCGCCACAGCCTGTTTCGAACTCATAGAATACATCGTCTCCAACATGGCTAACAACAAATTTGTAATCTCTCTTTTTATAGACTTCTCAAAAGCATTTGACAGTGTACCTCACAAATTACTCTTACGTAAACTTTGCCATTTTTTCAATATACACGGACCCCCACTCGACTGGCTCTCAAGTTATCTTACAAATAGGCAAAATACACCCTTAGCCTTTACAATAAAACATCCTCAACAATTACCCGCAATGTAGGTGTCCCCCAAGGATCCATTCTATCCCCACTTTTGTTCATTCTATTTATAAACGATCTTCCCATTGCGCTTTCCCCACTCCCCTCTATATTATACGCTGATGATGTTACTACAGTCAATTCTCGTTAATACGAAATCGTGGGGACCAAGAAATTTTTTCGTATTATTCGTATTTCGTATAAACCAACAATACTAAAAGTGTTATGAAATAAGCACGGAAATAGAGTACTTTAAGTTAGAAATAATTTTTATTCATCTCTCCTAAAAAAATCTGTAATAACAGTTTGTTTTCGCGCTAAAACAATTTTTTTTTTCTAAATCACTATTGACTTTACAATATAATGTAAATAAGTCTTCAGGAACATCCTGACTGTACAATATATAAGATTTAATTTCCTCCATCAATTCTAACATTCTCTGATTTGATGGAGCAGATTGAATTTAAATGATAAGATTTCTCGGGCAGAAGATTATAAAATAAGGTGGTTTCGTCATAGAGCACGCGAAATTTACAATGTTCAGCTGGTTTGCAAACTGGTTAGCTTTTTATTTTAGAATATCGCCGCTAATGGGAATATTCTTTTGTCGAGCCTAAAACAAATACAGCGTACAGTACATTATAGAAAAAAAGCTTACAGTAATTTCTACAGCACTGTATTGTACTACATGTATACCGGAATAGACAAAACGTTAACTTGCTTGTTTAAACCATGTTAAAAGTGCCGTTTCCATGTCTTCGTGTGCTGCTTTTCGCATTCGTTTTCTTCTCAGAGTTCCACTCAATTCAGCCTGTTGTCTTATCTTTTCCGAGTTTTTAAGTATCGTTGATGATGTTGTCGGTGGAATGTCAAAGTCTTTAGCAACCTGCCCTTTTATAGCATTTGGTTTTTCTGCTGCATTCAGAATTTGTAACTTAAGATCTAATGAAAGATCCTTTCGTTTCCTTTTGCTTGAAGCTGACATTGAATAAAATTCCTTTGAAAGCACGTGATTCGTTAGTTTGAAAAATTCGACTAAATAACCGATGTTTTTTTTATCGAATAATCGACTAAAAAGTATTGACTGATTAAAAAAATCGAGTATTCATTTATTCGAATAATTCAGAAGCAATCACATACGAAATGACTTTGAAAATTATTTTTATTAACTTTACACTTCGAAATCTGAAATTTTATCATTAAAATTGTTCCTAAAAGGACTATTTTTCAATAAAATTATGAAATTTTCCTTCGTATAAACCGTATTTTAATGAAAATATGTTCGTATAAAGCAGAAAATTTTACATAGTAATTGCTTTCTCGGGGACGGGCCACAAAATGTCTTCTTATTAACCGGAATTTCATATTAACCAGTTTCGTATTAACGAGAATTGACTGTATATCTTTTGCTGACACCTCACTTAGTTCAATTCAAGATACATTTAATTCAATTTTAGAAAAACTCCTATTCTGGAACACAACCAATCATCTGTCCCTTAATCTAGACAAAACCTTATATACAGGGTGTAAATTTTAAGTTGACAAAGCAGAATAACTCGAAAAATAAGCTTCACACGAAAAAATGCGTAGAATCCAAAGTTGATTATTTTCGAGGGGGCATCTGCTGGTGCTAAAATTAGCCCACCCCCCCCGGCCCCTGGGGGTGGGGCGGGGGGCAACTTTAAAATTTCAAATGGGAACCCCTATTTTTTATTGCAGATTCAGGTCCTACATAAAAAACTACGTACATTTTGTCTGAAACATTTTTTTTATTTTTGGTAGATGGCGCTGTAATTCAAGAAAATCCATTTTCTCATTTTTGCGTGGAAATAACTAATTTATTATTCATTTCGATTCCTACATTGTTTTAACTACAATGTAATTTGAAGACATTTCGTCAACAAACAAATAACGTAAACATTGGCATTTTTTTCAGAATGTTTACATTTTAAATTCTGATCTTTAGAAGAAAAGATTGTAATTTTTCAACTGTTTTTGTGAGTGTACAACGCCGTATTGCTTTTGAATTTACATTATGAATTATCTTTCTGTGGAAGAAAAAATTGAGATGGTGTACATTTATGGAGAAAGTGGGAGAAATTTTGATAATGCAGTCGCGCTTTATGCTCAGCGTTTTCCTGGCCAAACGCGATCACGGTCTTCTTTTGTTCGAGTTATTAAACAATTTACTGCGGAAGGTAGTGTGAACCAGAAAAAAAGAACCCGTGCAGCTACTGTTTGTGGAGAAAACAATCAAGTGTCAGTCCTAGCTGCTGTGGCTCATAATCCACATGCGAGCACAAGAGAAATATCAAGGCAATCAGGAATTTCACATATGAGTGTTTGGAAAATGCTGAAGCTCCACAAATTTCATCCATATCATGTATCTATGCATCAGGAACTACATGGCAATAACCACCAAAACCGTCTAACGTTTTGTCACTGGGCACTTCAGCAGATGCAAACAAACCAACATTTTTTTGCACGAGTTCTTTTCTCCGATGAGTCAACATTCACAAACCACGGGGAAGTTAATCGACATAACATGCATTACTGGAGTGAACAGAACCCACACTGGATTCGAGAAGTCAACCATCAGCGACCTTGGTCAATTAATGTTTGGTGTGGGATAATTGGCGATAAACTTATCGGTCCATATTTTATAGACGGTAATTTGAATGGCAACAAATATCGTAACCTACTTGAAAATGAACTACCAGATCTACTTGAAGACCTGAGTATTGAACTTCGACAACACATGTGGTTTCAACATGATGGTTGTCCAGCGCATTATTCATTAGTAGCGCGCGAAGTACTACATCGACTTTACCATGGTCGCTGGATCGGCAGGGAAGGTCCTGTGAATTGGCCAGCCAGATCGCCTGACCTTACATCGCCAGATTTTTTCTTATGGGGTTACCTCAAAGATATCGTTTATAAGGAAACGCCAACCACTCGCGAAAACATGATTCAAAGAATAAGAGATGCTTGCGCTGCAATTACACCAGACATGTTATCAAGATGTGTTCAGGAATTTACAAAACGAGTCAATAAATGCATCGAAGTTGGAGGTCATCAATTTGAACATTTAATTTCATAAAACGGCGAGATGCAAGGGATTTAAGGACAACAAGCAGGCCGAAAGTGAGAGGCGAGGGGACTCACTGGAAATACAAGCACCCCGAAATTCATTTACTTGCAAGTATTTGCAAATAAGAAAAAATAAAACGAAAACAATCGGTCCTTTTAAGGACCACCAAATCTTAAACGGGAATAACTTCATCTTTACACAGTCTTTTACTTTTTTACTCTGTTAGTTAATGAGTTCACTCGTTAGTACGTAGGATGTTCGGTTAGTTAGTTAGCTAATCAGTTGATTTGTTTGATAATTATAAAGTTGTGTGGCCTCATGACCACGAAACAAAACAAAATTATCCTAATCCGCGGCAAAAAATAATAAAATAATAACTTTGCGGCAAAATTTACGAAGTAAATAAGTATTTTTTATTTCTCCGTAACCATTTCCACGCAAAAATGAGAAAATGGATTTTCTTGAATTACAGCGCCATCTACCAAAAATAAAAAAAATGTTTCAGACAAAATGTACGTAGTTTTTTATGTAGGACCTGAATCTGCAATAAAAAATAGGGGTTCCCATTTGAAATTTTAAAGTTGCCCCCCGCCCCACCCCCAGGGGCCGGGGGGGGGTGGGCTAATTTTAGCACCAGCAGATGCCCCCTCGAAAATAATCAACTTTGGATTATACGCATTTTTTCGTGTGAAGCTTATTTTTCGAGTTATTCTGCTTTGTCAACTTAAAATTTACACCCTGTATAATATTCCATCAAAACAATAAAAAATTTGATTCCAGCAAATTCTTTCTACTTTACAATTCTCAGCAGGTTACTCAGTCTAATTCTTTCAAATATTTGGGCATAAATTTAACTCATAATCTTTCCTGGGATACCCATATTAACGCTTTTGCCCGCACACTGAATCAACGCTTAGGCCTTTTCTCCCGCCTTCATTTTCTTCCCCCAAAAATTCTCCTTCTTCTTTACAACACCATGATTCACTCCTCACTATCTTATGGTATCCTATTTTGGGGTGCAACCACTAAACTTAACATTCTACGCCTATTTAGACTACAAAAATGGTTCGTCCGCATTTTACTCAAACTTCATAAGCCAGCCCCAGTATCTCACCTTTTCAAAATTTTAGAAATCTCCAATACATCAACTATACCCCATAAACCTAGCAATTTTCATTTTTTAAAGCGCTGAACAATAATATTGTAACCTCCCTTCCGCGTTCAGTGTTTATAACAAACAATGCCCCTCCCTACAACACCCGCCAAGCCGACTCTGTCCAAAAGCCATTCATAAAGCACAACTGTCAACTTAAATGTGTTTCCATTTCAGGCAGAAAACTTTGGTCCTCCATATCCTTAAGCCTCCGCATCCTAACGAATTTCACAACTTTTAAATCCCGCATAAAGAATCATTTCTCCACTCTCCACAATAATTAACTAATTTCCTATCACACAAGACCTGTCCTCTCATATAAAATTGTAATCACCTATTGTTGTACACAATATCTTTATCCCCGTCCTGGGACCTACCTTGTCGGCCCCTGGCCATACTGGCCCAGGATGGATGAATGTACTTTTCCATAGATTAAAATAAATAAATAAATAAAATATGAGTGCCATATCGAATTTCTAAATAGTTGGAGTTTGTATTGTTGCAACGGCGCTGCATGAAAATCGTATTGTTGAAAAATGGCGCCCGCTTTATCAACAGCAGAAATGCAAGGTTGTTGAATGGTATTTCGAGACAAAATCACCAGTAACCTTGCAAAGAAAGTTTCGGAAGGAGTATAAGTGTCGAGACGCACTAGGCAGATAAGCAATCATGGATTTTGTCAAGCAATTTCGTGCCACTGGATGTGTTAAAGGCAGGAAAGAAGGCGGGAGTGAAGCTCGTGTTTGAACGGCTGAAGTTGTCGAAAATGTTCGCACAAGGTTGGTCGATTCCCCTACCAAAAAATCTGTTAGCCGCCTATCCATTGAAGAAGGGCTGTCGTATACCACGACGTGGCGAATTTTGAGAAAGGATTTACACCTGTTCCCGTATAAGATCCATGTTTATCAGGAGTTAACAGACACTGGAAGACAGAAGCGACAACAATTTGTGATGGAGTTTTTAGCAGAAATGGAAGTCAATCAGGACATTGTGGACAACCTGTGGGTGTCAGATGAGGCCTTCTTCCATCTGTCAGGTGACGTTAATAAACACAACGTTCGTTTTTGGGGTTCCCAGCACCCTCATGAGATCCATAAGTCACCTCTTCATCCACGAAAGGTTATGGCTTGGTGCGCAATTTCCAAAAGAGGCATCATTGGTCCGTTCTTTTTTGAGGGCACCGTAACGTTACAGGCTTACCTTAACATATTGGAAACCTTCTTCATCCCCGTTCTGCGAAGGAGGCGTATACCGTTTCGACATCAATGGTTTCAACAGGATGGGGCTAGGCCTCACACCATTAATGAAGTGCTAGACTTTCTCAATCAGAAATTCGGAAATCGTGTCTTTTCAAACAGGTTTACAGATCGATTCGGGGGTGGCTTTCTTTGGTCCCCTACGAGTCCTGACCTAAACCCATGTGATTTTTATCTCTGGGGGTTCCTTAAAGACACTGTGTTCACTACAGCACCACGAACCCTAGACCAGCTGCGACAAAGCATCATCGACTGCTGCACCCAGAAATCCTGGATAGAGTTATGAACAACTTCACCATTCGGCTGCGAGCAGTTCAAAACGTTCGTGGTGGCCACATTGAGCATGTCATCAAGACTTTTCCACGGGAATAAAAACTCCGAACTGCCTAAAATATCATACTGAAATGCTAAGTTTGTAAACATTAATGGGTCAATAAATCATAGTACTGAAATGGTCAGAAATTGATTGAATCACCCTGTAGAACAGGAGGAGGAGACTTATGCAAACAACGACAGAGAAAAGGATGCAGGTAATTGCCTTATTTCATTGCTTGACCGTAGTAAATGGCCGGCCAGGTGGCCGAGAGGGCTAGGGCGTAGGCTTTCTAGTTCTTGAGTCTGCCTGGCTGCGGGTTCGAATCCCGCCGTGGGCATGGATGTTTGTATTTGTCCCGGGCTGCGTACAGATATAACTTGTGTAAAAGGTGCAAAATGTCCTTAGTAGTCGACGCCTTAATTTTTAGAACCGCATGGGCTTAAAGAGTAACCAAAGTGTAATGTAATTTCCAATAATAATCTAAACAGCAAATATAACTTTTGTTTGATATGTTTCTAGATCTTCAACATAAATAATAAACAGTTAATAATTTCTGATTCATAACAATAATCAGTACTTCAGTAATCATCCGTGAATATGCCTAACTAAGTATATTAAATCTTAAGTGCATTTTGATGAATAAATAGTGAAAAATAGTAAAGAAAATTCCACGGCCTGGACTCGAACCAGGGACCTTTGGGTTACTATTTTTCACTATTTATTCATCAATATCGGAGGTAATGGCGTGAAAAAATCCTCCAAACACCATTTTCCAATTATTATTAAGTGCATTTACTAATTGTAATTCAACTTATGTTTCCAAACTTGTACCTTAGAGTAAAGAAATGTAATAATCTATGGAAAATGTTTAGTTGAGAATATTACATATAAATGAAAGTGTGGGTATGTGTGAAACTAGGCCACAAAACATGGAATCAGCTCTTATCTGGTTCGTTGCTCGATCAAGGCGCCCTCGGCTGGTCGTTCCAATGAGGTGGTCTACGGGTGGCGGCAATTCTTCCTTCTAAATCCGGCAGCCATTTGGTCCTTCCCCGTCATCATGGATCTTGCTTCTTGGGTCTCTCTCTCTCTCTCTCTCTCTCTCTCTCTCTCTCTCTCTCTCTTGGCAGGGACGATACGGTGGTCGGGTGATGAGGTTCCTTCTCCAAGTGGAATATTTGTGGTCTTTGGGTCTCGTTCCGGGGAATAACCATAACATTTTTTGAATTTCTGGTCGAATCAAACTAAGTTATCCAATATGCTTTTCTGAGCAGTGCTTCAGAAACTAACTTCTGCTTTCACTCTGGGTCCTCTACAAGAATTTTTGATCTTTAACCAATCATGATCTTACTTTCTGGTCATCTGACATTCATCTTTTTTTATTTCTTCCTTGTCAGTCTCTAGGTTGACACCTTCAGAGTTATTTACCTCGCTTGTCGTTGTCCTTCAAACGGGTCCAACGTTCAACTCATTGTTTTTAACAGATGTGAAATTATAAACCTTTTTGCAAAAGGTGGCTTGTGCCACTTTTAAGTCGCTCTTAAATCCAATTAGAAAAAATAATATTCTGACAACTCGTTCTAAATTCCAATTCCAGTCTTTCTTTTTGACATAAAATTTTAACTTCATCCATAGCCATATAAATATAGCTGTTTTAATTAATGCTCTGCTGACGATCCAATTTCCATATTTAATTATTATAAAATAATATTCCATAAATTCCAGACTCTTACATCATGTATCGTCATCAGAATATCGTATTATATTGCTTATTGATAATTTTCTTTATCATGCAACGCAATTCTTTACAGAAGTTACTAAATGTCATTTTTTTATTCTGTATTTTTTTATTTTAGTGGTTATTTATGGAATTTGGTTTTACAACAAAGATGACTGCACCAAAATTGATGTTGTCATGAACAGGTAACAGAATTTCTTTATAAATAGCATATATGTTTTCTAAAAATCATCACTAAACATTTCCTCAATTATATTCCTGTTTTGAAATTGTAACGTTGATACTACTTATCTCATACCCCCTCTCCCATTTTAGAATCAATGCTATTCTAAAATATTCATTAATAATGGCACATGGATCGTATAGTGGCTTCTCTTTAATTGCTCTAAAATACTCTAACCCCTTATGATTACGTTAAAACCTACTCATCAAAAACTAAGACTTAAATTAATCAACTCACATTTAATTACCTCCCCTCCTCTGTTTATTACTCAGAAAACAACACTTTGCAATACGTTAATTAAAACTTTATTAAGATCCAAATAATAGTTTGGATAATAAATTTAAGGGTTAGTAAAGTAGTAAGAATTATCATATAAAATATATAAAACAAATTTGAATGCTCTTTCAATTGAGAAATAAAATTTGGTGTCAAACAACAATGAGTATGAATTCAAATTTAGAGTCAAAAGTCATTGATTTAACACTACATGTAACGCGAGGGCCCAATTAAAATTGTTTCACTTAGCTTAATCACACACTTGCTCTCTCTTGATGCCTCTTGATCCCACTGAATAATTGCCGTTCGTAGAACTACAGTCTCTGAGGTTTCCTTATTCTCACTCCAAAAGTTGCATTTGCACAGTCCTTCAGTAAGAGTTGAATTCTGACAGGTTGAAAACTGCTACACACATCATAGTGGATATCTGTTGCGTTCCCGTTGGTTCGCCGCTGCAGCTGCCTCGCTTAGGCCTGCCACCGCCAGCCTTGCTCGATGATGGTTTCCCGCCTCTCACTTGGCGTCACCGCTTTGCTTCTGCGGGGGCTCCTTTAATCCCCAACTTAGTTCTGTGTATGACAGCTTGGGCAAAGGATACAGGTATTCGTTTGTACCGCCACCTGCCTGACAAAACACAGATCAAACCTCAGTTGTTTTAACAGTAGTGGTTATGCAGTCGTCACTCTTCGTTCATCTACGTTGGCACTCCTCACTCGCCCAAGCTGTTGACGGGCCGGATCCACGTTGCCTTTAATGTTGGCTTCGCTTAACCCCCACACGATAGCTGCTGTTATCTCAACTCTGATCACTTCGAGAGATCACAAGAGTGTCCGAAAGTCCAAGAGATAGTCTCTCCTTTTCGTGCGAAACATTTTATACTCGAAAATTTTGAACCAGGTTTTCTTATCTCTTCTTTTCGATTGGCTGAGCCTTATTTAAAATCTTCAATTGTTGCGTAACACCGTTCCCTCCAACGTGTTCCTTGAAAACGGCGCTCTTGGTTGCCAGGCAACTGAATGAGTCACCCCCCTCCTTTTGGCTTCTTGTTCTCGCGAGAACAATGATTCGAAAGAGCATTCTAAATAAAAATTAACTTATGGCAAAGCAAATTTAACCATAATTCGTTAAATATGCAAAACAGTGAATTAACCCCAATTTAATTCTCATCAAAATTATTCACGCTTCATTTGCATTGCATGCTTTTCCTCCCCTAATTGTTTCCAATCAGCAAAATAAAATCATAATGTCAAACAGAGGAAAGATTATTCAAATATCTTTGCTGTGGCGAATTTATTCGTCATAAAATAACCATATTCAGCTGATAAGTATTTTAAGTTGTATAAAATGGATGGGCAATTCCATGGTAACGGACGTATCAGTTTAGTACAGTAAACATTATAGAGAACAATCACTAAGCTAAATAATTAAAAACCATTGCTGAATAATCATTTACTATAACATAATGTTTTAAAAAATAAAACAGCTTAAACTTTGATTTTGATAGATTTTTCTTGTATTTTATAAGCGTAACGGATGTATCTCACAAAACAAGTTAAAAATTTGCAAAAGTTTTATTTGGTAATTTTTCTGAAATGGTACAAGGAAAAATTATGAAAATTGTGGAAACAATTATTATAAGAGTAACTAATTGTTAGTGTATAATTATAATACTTTTACTAAATTCACTTTTATAAAACTTGTGTAATTTTTCATGTAACGGATGTATCACACACTGATTTAACACAGGAATAAACTGACAAACGAAAATCATGACAAATCTTTACACAAGAAACAATTACATTAACAGAAGTTTGCAAGATAAAACAAAAAACCCTATGATTTACTATATTTAAGCACACTAGACTGCCTCAGGAACAGCAGTATCAAATACGATATGACCACAATTGTTAATAATTGGTGTGGTGAGTTTCCTAATAATTTCACAAGCCTCAACTTCTGATTCATCATTTTCTCTGTATTTAAACGATTTTTTCTTTTCCTCGTTTTAAGAAATTGAGTGTGTTTCTACTATTGTCATGTAGAGGTGTTCTTTTGTAGTTTAGGGCCTTTCCTGCCATCAATATAAACAATATGATACTCTGGAAATTTTCTCATCATTGTAGAATTTTGTCACTTTATTTACTGTTTCTTGAGGTAATGCTGCTGTAGTCTTTTTAAGTGGGTTTTTTTTTTGACCATTAATTCACATCCAATAATTTCTGCCAACTTTGTTACAATGGCAACTTCCTTTTGAGGGCTTTTAGGCATGCTTTAAATTACTTTTCTCACAGCCTTTCCAATTACTTGTGGACTTATTTTAGGTTTCTGTTCATAGACAATTGATGTTTCATCATTGAGGGGTTGTAAAATATTTTTAGCAATTTTTTTTATTTTTTCTACTCTTCTTCACTCTTTCATAAGACATTCTGCTGTTGTATTTTCTTTCTAATTTGGTGAGATTTTTTTCTCTCTTCAGTTTTTTTAAGTCTATCTTTTTCCTTAGCCATTGCCCTTTTTTCTTGTGACATGTTTTACCGATATTTTTTCATCCTATGTTTTGGAGGAACTAGGGCCATTTTAATTTTTTTTTTTTTTTTTTTTTACCTGGTAGTGTTAAAGCTGATTTTAATTTTTAAATCCTTTAAACGTTAGGACATTTTAATGATTTCTCTGTTTAGCTTCGATTTAGAAACGAACAACAAGCCAGCTCTGTCATCTGCATCTGCCATCACTGGATGTTGACAACGGAAATAGGTCAAGTATCGCTAGGATACTCCCGTTACTGCTATATCTGTTACATTTTGATGCGTCTATTACGTACTTTTGAATTAATTGCAATATTATTATTTTCAAAACATCTCCTGGTATTAATTTACAACAATGAGTTAACACTAGATCATTAATCAACATATTTTTAAAACCTCGTTTTACCGTTTAATTAAAAAAAAACGAATTTCACATAACGGACGCATCAATTTCTCAAAGGTCTTTACTTGAATTTACTGTATATTGTTTCTGAAATCTACACAAATTTTGCCACTACTATATGAAATAAGAAGGTTCAAACTTTATTTAAAAGTGTTTCACTTTTTTTAAAAAGATGCAAAAAGCAAAACAAATTTATCTTAAAAATGTCAGTTTTTGACATCGAAGAAGAACTAATCGCAGTGTCATCAGAATAGTGCTTTAATTATATTTTACATTCAAAAAATCAGGTTTACGTTTTTATTTTTAAAAATTGGACTTTTTTTTATCTTTCCAATGATATATGACATGATACGATATACGAAATTTTTTTTTTTCAAATTTGGTTTACTTTTTCATGGAATTGCCCGGATACTTTTACCATGATGTATATTCGAGGGTTATCCAGAGAGTAAATTCCAAAGAGAAATTTTAAGAAAAACCAAGAAAACATTAGCGTAAGTGCATGCTGATATTTGAAGAATGCACCTTGTGCTACTTTTCTACATAGTTTCTGCCATTGTTGAAGTACTTGTTGTTGCTTCCACCAGATGTTGTGTTTTCTTGTTATAGAAAGGTGCAGCCTGAAAGTCAAACTACGTATTCCAACAGCTTGTTTGGAGAAACTGTTAGAAGAGCGACATCATTGTAAATTATCTGTTCTCTCTCACCTTTTCGTCAACTGCACACACCAAATCATTAAACAAAACGAATCACTAAACAAATTTCACATGAATAGGTGTCTTAATTTTTTGAGACATTGTAAACATTCACTATGAAGTAGATGAATGGCACGAAACTTTGAAAATGGTGCCAGTATGATGGCAATAAAATACCACACTCAGAAGACATGTGCACAATCGCAACTGCAGTGCTGCAGCAGCAATGTTTAAAAATGGAGCTGACGTTCTGGATTTCTCATGTTAAATTTCTTGTGCCATAAATCCCTTAAAAGAATGCTTCAGTGAATGGGGAGGGAAACATTTTCAAACAAAGAATTTTATTAAAAGCAAGAGTGATTTTTTATTGCATTATTAAGAATTAATAACGCTAGTCAACATACTTTTTTCATCCAAGGTCACAGTTAATGCTCTTAATAATAATAATAATAATAATCCTCTCCAACAAATCAAATTAAAAAATTCTCCAAAAAAAATTTTTGTTGGGTTTCCAAATTTTCAAATTTCAAATTTTAAGATTAAAAGAATTTTTAAATTTGATTTGTAGGAGAGAATTATCATCATTGAATAAATATTTTTACCCAGTGTTAGTTATTAAATTGTAAATACTTAGCTCTTAAGAAAATAACTGGTATGTAGAATTCGAATCTGCTTTTTAGATTTTTTCTATTGTATCACATTTCAAAGTTATGCACATAGAGGCTGCAATGTTAAAATATTGATATTTTGGGGCCACAAGGAAAGTTATTAGGCCCCAAACGCTGAATAATTTTAAAATGTTTCATTGAAAACAAGATATCTATATGTGCTAGAAAAATTTTTAATGGCATGTTTGAAAATAACTTATTAAACTACTATAAATAAACGTTTTTTTTTTCAGATAAAAAAAAAAAAAAAAAAAAGTTGTAAACTGGGTCATTCCATGTCAAATCAACCAGTGACTCAACCTGACCATTTTTGAATTTGATGAACTTCCAGGATTTATTCTCTATATAAATTTATGTACAAAAATATTTTTTTAAATTTTTTATGTGACCCCATTTTTTTAGTTTTTAATTTTTTAAATTAAAAAAAAAATTGGTTTTTTTGGGCTTGCGGGACAAGCTTTAATGCATCATAACTTTTGTTCTATAGGTCCTACAGACTTGTTCTTGGGCTCATTTTTTAGATCTTTTTAGTGGACCTAATTTGATATATAACCTGACATATTTTATATAAAAAAAGTTTGTTTTTTTTTTAAATAAAACTTTTTTGTTTTATTCTAATATGAAAGTGTTTTTTAAAATTTTTTAAAAAAATATATATTATTCTGCTGTTTATTTTATACATTTCCTGAAAATTTTAAAATGGGATCATTATGGGATCACAAGTTATGGACAAATATGTAAGATACATGTACTTAACTGTACTTTTCGTGATTAAATAGCGTTTAGGTAAAAATAACTAATTTTGTTTAATTAAACCAAATGTATTATACAGGGTGTTTCAAAATTATGTACAATAAATTTAGTGACATATTCTTCAGGTCAAAAGAAGACGAAAATGTTCTATAGCACTTTGTCTGGAAACGATTTGTTTGCGAGTAATCCAATATCATACAGTAGGGAAGCACGGTAGTTAGCAGACGATATTTTAGCAGTTCCAGCGTTTCGACCCAACACTAGGTTGAGTGGTTTGTTCCATTTAAACCTACTTTAGGGTTGTTCCATTAGTTGTGTATGGTTGTTTCCATTACTGTAGTTTTACTACTGTACATCCACTAGGAATATCAATTTCAGAACGTTTGCGTGCTTTGACATACGCATTACGATTTACGTAAAAAAAAGTCATGTACACGTATTCCAGTGCAGAATACACTGACATGCACCTAATGTATGGTCTTGCGGACGGAAATGCTGTGGAAGCAAGAAGACTCTACCAAGAACGCTTTCCGAATAGACGTTTGCCAAATAACCGAACATTTGTATCTGTCGACAGACATTTGAGGGAGCGTGGTTCCTTTGGCCGTCAAACAGGACAAGGGCGGCCTGTAGCACATTCTCCGGATGAGGAGGATGTGACAATTGACATCATACATGATGAACCACAGACAAGCACCCGTCGTATTTCTTCCACGGTACACATTCCGCACTCATCTGTTTGGCGCATTCTTCACCGTCAGCTTTTGCATCCATACCACCTGCAACTGGTTCAGGCACTGAACCCAACAGACTATCCACACCGACAACGATTTTGCCAATGGATACAACGTCGTCATGCTGCAGACCCTAGTTGTCTCAGCCAGGTACTTTTCACGGACGAAGCAACCTTCACCCGGACAGGAATCGTAAATTCTGACAACCAGCACCATTGGGCAGATGCTAACCCGCATGTTACCAGAGCTCGAGCGCATCAAGAGCGTTTCTCCGTGAACATTTGGTGTGGAATTGTCGGAAATAACTTAATTGGCCCTTATGTGTTGCCGCCACGATTGACTGGGCGAACGTATCTTTTGTTTCTGCAGAATGCATTGCCAGAATTGCTGGAAGATGTTCCTCTTTTGATAAGATCTAACATGTGGTTCATGCATGATGGCGCTCCAGCACATTTCAGACATGTTGTGCGAGCACACCTTAATGCTGCATATACGAATCGGTGGATATGTCGAGGTGGACCGGTAGCCTGGCCTGCAAGATCACCCGATTTTAATCCCTTGGACTTTTTTCTGTGGGGTCATGTGAAAACGATCGTCGACAGCACAGAAGTTCCTAACATTATGGATCTGCGACAACGAATTGAAAATGCATGCCAAACCGTTCGTAATGCTGGCGACGAACTCTTCCATGACATCAGACGGTCGCTCATGCAACGAGCCGAAGCGTGCGTGCGAGCTGGTGGCGGGCACTTTGAACAATTCCTGTAATTTGGAGCCACGGGTTTAGTTGGCTGTATCGCGTAAATAAATCGTTTCCAGACAAAGTGCTATAGAACATTTTCGTCTTCTTTTGACCTGAAGAATATGTCACTAAATTTATTGTACATAATTTTGAAACACCCTGTATAAACTAATGAAAACAATACATGACTTGCTTCTTTTAAAGTGGCTATGGTTTTAAAACTGTCTGACTTGAGTAAGTCAATTAGTTTTTATTTCCTCTTTAAAGTAGAATTTTTTTTTAAGCAAGTTTTTCATTTCCAAGTGGTCTATAATGATCAAATAATAACTTCTTGCCAGCCAGTTTTATGATTGGGCAAAGGAGAATTTGAGTAAGTCAATTAGTTTTTATTTCCTCTGATCTCAAGCACACAAACTAAACACCACTCATTTTCGATCTCAAGCACACAAACTAAACACCACTCATTTGAATAGTTACAAGTCGAAAACCCAAATATTTCACTAAGGTCTAATTGCTCATTTTTTCCCTCAAGAGATAATTTCTTCTTTTGTTTCAGTTGAAAAACTGTATTCCTTATTGCTAAGTTTTGTAGTACTTATGACAGGTATAAACGAATGAAGCTGTTGGGTTCGTTTGACTGTTTTAGCATTCATCAGTCATTGTTCCAGAAAGGTGTTTTCAGTTTCATGGTCTTCTTATGTTGTATAGAGGAAGTTAACAGACGGAATTTTCTCCTTTGCCCAATCATAAAGCTGGCGAGGATTTATTATTTAATCATTATAGAACATTTGTAAATGAAAAACTTGTTTAAAAAAAATTTTTTTTCACAGAGGAAATAAAAACTAATTGACTTACTCAAATCGGACAGTTTTAAAACCATAGCCACTTTAAAAGAGGTACGTCATGTACTGTTTTCATTAGTTTGTATATTACATTTGGTTAAATTAAACAAAACTACTTATTTTTACGTAAACGCTTATTTAGTTATGAGAAGTACAGTTAAGCATCTTATAACTTGTGATCCCATTTTAAAATTTTCAGGAAATGTAGATAATAAACAGCAGATGAACATATATTTTTTTAAAAAATTTTAAAAAACATTTTCATATTAGAATAAAACATTTTTTTTATAAATTATGTCAAATTATATATCAAACTATCTGAAGTACCTGGCATTGCCTGGAATGATTATGCTTGGAGGTAAAGTGAACAATCTCAAAAAAATTAATTATAACTTCCAATTGGTTAAATAATAACTCAATCAATACAACACGCAGCAAAGGAACTCTCCAATCTATGAAAAATACGAAAAACAGGAAGACTAGATGATATACTGGAACTTTATCTAAACTCTTCTTGACTTGCCTCAGCACTGCAGATCATCACCAGAAACTTTAGACTCAAGTTTTCTTGCCCTTGACTTAGAAGCTCTTGCTTTATTCAAAACTCCCGTTTTTTATATGTACAAGTGTCCGTATAGCTTTTTCTGTTTTAGTTGCAGAGTTTCTCTGACCAATACTCGTTCTTTCTCTTTCCTTTCCAGACACACAAATTTTTGCCAGTCGTCTGGACGTTTGATAGGGAGCTCAAGGGAGACACGAGTGACTCCTTTGCCTTAGCAATAGACGCTGCCTTATTAATGTTTTGTCACTGCATCATCACTTTATGTTCATTATCAATAATTCTTGGAAATGAAAGTTCAGTCATCGCAAAGGCAGCAAGGATCTCAGTTTCCAAAATATATGCATTCCCACAGAATATAGTCAAAATGTATTTTTATAAAATGTTGGGATCGGCTGTGCTACCAAATAACTCTGGCGTGGCTCGGACTTTTTCTTTTTTGGATTAAATTTTGAAATATCTTAAAAATAAACAGATGAAAACGCTTAGAACTAATACAGTAAAAATTCTTAATGAAAATTCGATAAAAATTTTTTTTAAAAGCTCACAATGGATGGACCTCTCCAAGGATGCCACTGCTAGTCTAAATAAATTCTTACTCCCGTAATCTTACTTTAGATGTACACTTGATATTATATCAATTCCCTTTCTTCTCTCGATGTCTTGAAGCCAAACTTGGCCATTCATCACTTTGCATAGTCTAGTGGTCGCCGATTCTTCTATTTACTTGCTTCCCATTTGCTCAATACAGCACGGAGCTAAAGGAGTGCTTCCTCTGTCGTCTTTCCACTCTTTCTCAATAGTCTGCTAACTCTCCATTATCTCCAGTTACTGATCATTTTTAAAGATTTTCAAGAAATTGTTAAGTACTAAGAACTCTCTTTTCTAAGAAAAGCCTGAATAACAGTAATTCTATGCATTGTTACAAATTGAAATTTATCTATATTGCACAAACTTTTCCTTGCATTGTTGGTCATGAGATATATATTGTTGGTCCTTGCATAGTGTTGGTGCATTGCGTGTTGATACCTATTGTTGCACAAACTTTGCCTTGCATTGTTGGTCATGAGATATTTCTCATTAATATGCCCTGCCATTACCATGAACATCGATTTTTTATCGATACCGTAATTTATGGTAATAACGCCGCAGCGGTAGTTAGGCCGCACCGATAAAAACGTATCATTTTAGAAAAAAAAAACGGTAGTTAGGCCGCACCCCCCTCCACCTTTAAGATAGATAAGTAAAACGAATTGTCTATGATGTACAATCTTGACAACAACGATTTCAGAAAAGTGATACTGCTTTGAAGTAATGCAGTTGCATTCCGTCCTGTTGAAAATCAAACAAAATTAACGCATAATATACATTACAGTACCTTAATTTTCCTGTATATACAATGTACAGTTCATTATTTATTACATTTATTCGCTTTTCATTTGAATTCCCCTCTGCCTGCCGCCATTTTATCACATTGAAACAAAGTTGTACTTCATGGATTGAGAAGGTACATTCGTATTTTTTTTTTGCGCCGGAAATTCAAATGAAAAGTTGCATAATGAACTACAAACGAAATTATCACATAATACACATCATAGAACTTTAATTACTCTGTATTTACAATGTATAGTTCATTATATATTACAATATTTCACTTTTCATCTGAATTTCCCGTCGCCAATAAAATACGAATGTAAGTTTTCAAATATGAAGGCCAACAAATATGTTGTAAAGTGGCATTCTGTTCATATTTCACTTTTCATTCCGATCCCACCTGGAAGTATGTTCCGAATGCGTTTATAGTTTTGTAATGAATCTGAAGGCACAAAACACGTCAGGATACACGTTTTTTTTTTTAGGATAAATCTTCACTTTTAGGTGATGGCGACGCGCACTCGCTACGCTCCCACTACACAACGGCCAACTCCCGCAGCCAGCTTATGATTGGCGTGCACACACACGGATATAGTGAAAACGGGTAACGAAATCGGTCTTTAAGGAGAACAAGTTGCCTGTTAGCGTATTTCTTTTGTGTTTTTTAATTAAAATTTCTTATAGCTGGATACACGGTAGGGGCAAAGGAGCTGAAGATAAAAGCGAAGATTGTTTTACATTTTTTATTTTTTAAAGTTTTTTTCTCTTAGGTTTCGAATTTTCTTTAAAGGTTTGTTTGGTTTCTCGTAGATTTTTGCGTTTTTAACGCTTTTTTTTTTCATAAAAGAATAAATGCATTGAAATCTAATAAATCCCCACCAGATTATAATATAGGAAAATAAATAATTACGCGTAAAACAAAGTTTGAAAGCATAACGAGTTTCTGTGGCAGTTAACTCTTATCAAGAACAGATGAAGGTACGCTCTTGCTCTTATTTACTGATCGGACCATGGAGCAATTAACCATGAGCTCCATGGATCAGACTTTTTATCTCGATGCTCGGAGCGAATCGGCCGCCGCGGCATTACTGTCGGAGATTTTACATTTATGAATTACACGGTAATTAAAGTTTTGTCATGTATATTATACGCTAATTTCGTTTGAAGTTCATAATACGACTTTTCATTTGAATTTCCCGTCGCCAAAAAAAAATACGAATGAACAGAATGCCACTTTACCACATCAAACATGTTGTTGGCCTTCATATTTGAAAGCTTACATTCGTATTTTATTGGCGACGAGAAATGCAGATGAAAATTGAAATATTGTAATATATAATGAACTATACATTGTAAATACAGGGTAATTAAAGTTCTGTGATGTATATTATACGTTAATTTCGTCTGAAGTTCATTATGCAACTTTTCATTTGAATTTCCGGCGCCAAAAAAAAATACGAATGTACCTGCTCAATGCATGAAGTACATCTTTGTTTCGATGTGATAAAATGGCAACGGGCAGTGGGGAATTCAAATGAAAAGCAAATAAATGTAATAAATAATGAACTGTACATTGTATATACAGGAAAATTAAGGTACTGTAATGTATATTATGCGCTAATTTCTTTTGATTTTCATTAGGACGGAATGCAACTGCATCACTTCAAAGCAGTATCAGTTTTCTGAAATCGTTGTTGTCATGCTGTTTGGAAAAAAAAACGGTAGTTTGGCCGCAATGATAGTTAGGCCGCACAGGCATTTTTTACAACTTTTTTATTAGATAAGCCGCGGCATTACTACCGTAAATTACGGTAATTATTATTTTTCTGAAATCTAAGGTAGACATTGACCTTCCTCATGCTTTGAAGGCCAAGTATGCAAAATTTCATCAAGATCAGAATAAAACTTTAGATTTGTATAAAAAACAATCCCACAAACAAACCCACCCACAAGCATCCTTCTTTATATACAGGGTGTCCGGAAATAAATGGTAAATATTCATACACGTGAGAGAACATGTATAAAGAAGCATTTTTATTCCTATGAACATGGTGTCGCAAGCCAACCCCCACAGAGATACAGGGGGATTAAAGTATGTTGCGCTGCCCACGAGAGACTAGGCAATGTGGTGCATCCCACATCTGTTCAAGAGATGTCAATGTGTGCTCGAATGGCTGCCCCTGTCAGGTCACTCCACAAACCTTTAATACCTTAAATGTCACTGGAGGTCGTGGCGCACGTATTGATTTGCATACATTTAAACAATCAGGACCATTTCACAAATTAGCTTACTACCTGAACCCTCATAAATGGGATCGTTGATGCAGTTATTAAGAGCCCGTGAGTACTGAGGTCTGTAGGCTCCAATGTAGCTGCACCACATTGCCTAGTCGTTCGCGGGAAGCCAACAATCAGGCAGCGCAACATACTTTAACATTATCTTTGCTGCCCCTGAATCAACATGGCGTCGTGCAGTTTATCACAGCAAATCAAGCGCAGACAGATGGAAAATATATTAGAAGAAGACATAGATTCTGAATTATCTGATGAATCGTTAGCAAGTTACAGTGACTTTGATTCTAGTGATGCATTACTAAGTGATAGTTCTAGTTGTGATGAAAGTGAAACAAGTGACATTAGGATATTGCGCACATGGTGCAAAGTAAATGTAAATAATCCACCACCTGCTCCTCCACGATTTCCATTTACTGGGAGACCGGACATTCACACGGATATCACAAGTAATGAAAGTGATCCCTACTTTTTCTTTAGACTATTTTTTGATGACAGATTGATAAATATGATAGTTGAGGAAACAAATAAATATGCGCAAGAACAGATTGCTTCAAATGTCTTCAAGTTATTTTCTCAAACGAAAAAATGGTTTCCGACATACCATGATGAAATTATGGTTTTTTTATCATTACTGATTCTTCAAGGATTGAATCATAAACCTGAGGTAAGCTGGTATTGGACACGTAAACGAATGCTGACTACTCCTTTTTATGGCACAGTGCTAGGCTATAATCGCTTCCGACTTTTATTGAAATTTTTGCACTTCTCTGATAATTCAGTGTATGATCCAAACACACATCCCCAGCCTAAGCTCAACAAAATTTGGCCTGTTTGGAATTACCTAAATCAAAAATATAAAGCTATTTATACTCCTGAGAGAGATATCAGTATTGATGAAAGCTTGATGTTATTCAAAGGTTGTCTTGCATGGATACAATACATTCCACTAAAAAGAGCACGGTTTGGGATAAAAATGTTTTTGTTATGCGAAT
>JAHWFO010008291.1:1065466-1091950 GCA_023313115.1 Rhysida immarginata
CCTGTCCATTTTAAGCCTAGGTACAAGATCAGCAATTTTCCATAATAAACATGTCAAAATGATCACAACCTTTATTTTTAAACTAATATTTTTAATTCAAAATTGTTTATTAACGTAATAAATTTTGCAGAAATTAACTTTAAGAACTTCCACTGCCATTGCTATCCCAGAAGCCATTGCCAACTACGGCATCGGCCAATTACAGCCCTGCATAAGCACATGATCGGACGAAAACTTGAAGAGATCGTCTGAATTTCACACAGAGAAACTCTTTACAAAAGCGACAGATATGGTTAATTTGCTTTTAAAAGTCAAGCAACAGTGATCATTTTTTGACTTAATTTTGATAAGCGATGTCAGAGAAAGTAACATCGATGTTTAATTAATGTTACGGGTCGTAGCTTTAATCATCAACCAAACGTCATAATTGTTAAAAAGTAAAATTTGGAATTTTTGTAATTTCTAAGTTCGTATATTATTTAGAAATAATAAATGTTCCAGTATATTGACGTGTTCCGTCATTACAATACATTTGTGAGATCCCCCCCCCCCCCTCGCGTATCAGCAGGGGCGGGGGGGCTGGCTGACCCAATCCAGCTTGTGGAGGGGGGGGGGGGGTCCCCCATGTTAACAGATTTAGTTGACATAGTGGCCAATTTCTGGGTATGGCCCTGGTTTATTGGTCCTCGTTTGTAGTGATCATGTCAGTGGTGCTTACTTAGAATCGATATTATTGGTGTCTTAGTTGATTTTTGGTTATTAGGTTTGGGTAAAAATTTAGTAACAAGCACACATTATTGGTTGTGTATATCAAATAGGGGTACTTTCTCACCAAAGTCCTATTTATTCCTTTAAGGGGAAAGAAGCTTTTTGTGCTCTTGTATAGTGTAGTGCCTCAGTGGCCGAGTGCCTTAATAAATTGTTTGAATTGGGATGGTGATATGTTGTTTATAATGTTATTTTGAATTAAATAATGCTGGGTGTGTAGTTTTGGAATATTTTGTAATTGTTTTGCTAGACACCCTGGTATTTTTATCCAATCAACGTACACCTGTGTTGTTTGTTTTACTTCTACCTTCATTATACTTATTACTCATTGCCTTTGTCATACCATTCGTTGTATTTTATCCAATCATATTATTCCATTGTACCATATTTCTATATATAAGGCCGAGAAGCCTCTAGTGTGGTTTATGTGCTTGATAAAGCCGGGAATAAATGGCGAAACTAGTCGGAAACTCTGTTCTCCCTTTATTGTATTGTGAAGTCTCTACCAATTTCCTTGTTAGAAACAATACGAAGAACTCCCAATTTATTGTTGTTTAGTGTTGGGATATTGTTGAGATTAAATGTACTCTTGTGAATTATAGTAGAAGATAGGTTTATCTGAGATTATTTTGTATTCATTAGTTAATTGATTTTATTTTGTAACTTAAACTGGAGGATTGAATATAGTTTGTTGTTCTTGTATTTAGCTATTTCATGTTAATGATGTGACACCCCTCCCCTTCTTATTATATTTCAACAACTAGTGTCGGGTGAGACGGGCGTCAAGGGTTCGGGGCTGATACCACGGGGGGTGTGAATCTTAAAATTAAAGTGAAACCTCTTCAGCAATTGATCAATTAAAATTACAAAATGACTCTCTTTATTTCTCATCAAGGACTTAAATATTCATCTTGGTGCAAGCTACAAATGCATAATCAGATGTATGTTAATCTATACAGTGCATGGACTCTAATCTTTATCTAATATAGTAACATCAGTAGAGGGCCCTCTCCGAACTTAAGAAACTATATTACTAATTGACTATTATTATTCATAACATTAGCGCAATAAATGACACCATGTGCCAGATTCTGCTACTAATATCTATGTGCATCAGTTCAAACACACCTGAGTTATACAGGCCGGTCCTAATACAGGGATAACGCTACTATGCTATTTTTTTTCACTAACGCACCGGAAATGCTTATTCTACCCAGAAAATGGACGCATACCCGCGTCGCACGGACCTTTTGATTAAGTAACGCATAAGAGGAGGTCCTTAGTTGAAAAATTAACGAAATCAAACATCTTAAAATATATTATTTCTGAATAATAAAATAAATATCAACACACAATTAAACAACAGACAAGAGAAATAAAGAGAGAAACAATTCTTACAAAAGTATAAAACAAAAACTACCCACAGTTTTATAACTAAGAATCAGACAAACCCCTACACGTTCTCTGCTGGACCCATGTGACACTCACTGACATGAAATGTCAACAATGATTTATTGTATTTAGATTTATTTAAGTGCGAGTTGGGACTTTGTATATTTGTCAAAACTTGTTTTTGCTCAAGCTTATTGTACTTCTATTTTTGTTTTTCTAGCCTTTGAATAAAAAACCTTATTCCAATCACATCTAGTCCGCTTATATGGATAAATTTCTCTGCTAAATTTTGCATTGAACTCTACTTAATGGATAAAATGGCTCTAAACGCTCTACCAGAAATGGCAGACATATTCTGTGTAATAAGTATGTTCCGCATATAATAGCCACTTATCATCTTCATCTAAGCCAATGATCAGTAATAGCGCTGTATCCTCTGTATAAACTCAGTAAGGGGACATTTGAAATTCAGTACACTTCAGTACATTTAGATAGCTTTAACGTGACATATCCTTTGGAAAATGTAAAACCTTATCTCTATCTGATCGTGTTGAAGCTCTTAAATTGTTGGATTGTAACGAAACTCATTTTTGTACTGTAAAAGTAAATACTGTACATGTATTAGACATGTTCAAATCAGTTTGTGTTTAGCACTGTATTTTTTTAAACGAAAATTCCAACTCCGGATCAAAGGATGCTCCGCTTACAAGGATATTTTTATCCAGTCTCAAGGATATCCTTAGAGGGAGGTTCAACTTACCGTATTATAAACATTTTGCATCTTGTCATATGTATTTATTTACAATTATTATTATGGTTTGTGGGTGAAGGGAGATGTATTGGAATTTATATTGGAATTTATATAAAACACTATCCCCTTCTCTTTATAGGCTAACTGAAGCAATTGCACGTAATAAAACTTATAATGCTGGGCGTCAACGCCATTTTTCTGAAAGTAATTCACATAATGCAAGGAATGTCGATATTCTGTCTATGTTAACAAAAGCCCAGAATGAATATAATCAGGTGAGTAAGAGTTTCATTTCCTATCCAATCAGAGTTTTTGATAAACTAATAATTTCCGTTTTTTTATATTTAAGCATAAAATATCTGAATCTGGATCAAAACGAACAGAGCCTAAGACAATGACTGAAAATGCAATCAATTTGGCTGAACTCATTCGGCCAAAAGCTGTAAGAGCTGTTAGCTCTATTGGCCCTCCACCTGATGTTACAAATGGCACTGGTGGGATTAACCAATCGTCTGATTCAACTTCCTTGAGTGTAGCAGCTTTATTTGCTAATGCAGAAAAGCTTCAGAAACCATTTGTAATTTTTTTTCTTTTTACTTTTTTTTCTAATTTACATTATCTTCAAATGTGTAGAGCTTTTTTTCTTATTTTTTTCCCTCTTTTGTTTAGAATTATGATTTGATTAATAATCACGTTGAATCTCGACAACAGTTAAATGGCACAGTGATTCCGCCAAAAGAAAAAAGGACCAATATTTCGACAGTTCAAGGAGAAGGGGAACCAAATTTAATTTCAGTTTTGCAGAGGATTATTAATAATCCAGAACATTCATTAGAACATATTGAACGTAAACAACTCTGTGGTGATGAATCAGACGAGAAAATAACTTTAGATCAGAGTGTTTTGAAGAAATTTAATCTCCCTCTTGCCAAAGAAAAATCAAATAATATGATAAAAGGCGACAGTTTTTCATCTAAAGAAGCATCATTTGTAGATTCAGAGAATAAAGACTCTCTTCCCACCTTTAATAATAATGAATCGAGTGAAAGCCATATTTTTACTTCAACAGTAACTGATTCTTTAGTGAAGTTGTCTCCACCCAGTACATCACTTGAAATGATGCCATTAAATAATTCCTCACCTATTCAGTTTGATTCGGGAATTGGAATACTGGTAAGATACAGGGTTTTATGCTTATTTAAATTAATAATTTTTATATATAAATAAAAAAAAAAATTAATACTGACTTTTTAGTGATTTGTCATCTGCACAAGGTGCAGGATGGTCCTGAAATACATCAATACCATCATACGTCATCATACATATATAAAAAGGGTGCAGCAGGTATTTGAGAACACGTGAGTATGACGTAATAGTCAATATGTCATACTATTTAACAATTCCGAAATGAGGCAGATAAACGTGGCGGATCTAAAGATAACCCAGCAAATGAAGCGACATGCTGTCATCGTCTCCTTGGCTGCAGGACACTCCGACTCTGAGATTGCTGCATTCCTGAAAATTGCCTGTTCGTTCGTGTTCAAAATTCGGGGAGAACTGGACGCTACCAGTGGTGATCGATGGCTGTATCAAACCCCCCAGGAAGTTCCAACCATCATGCATACGAAATTCCCAGCCGCAGTGATGGTTCTGGGCGTCGTGAGCATTGAAAGTGATGTGATGCCTCCACATTTCTTCCATCAAGGTCTCGGGTCAACGCTGCTGCTTAGACTGATGTCTTGCCAAGAGTTGTGAAGCCCTGGATTACTGCTGTAGCACCGTGGTAGGTCGTATGTTTTTCAACAGGACTCTACTGCAAGTCATAAGGCCCACAGCACCCAAGCATGGATGACCACGAATCTTCACGACCACATCCCTCCCAACATGTGGCCCCCTAGCTCCCCTGATCTCAATCCCTTGGACTATTACGTCTGGGGCGTCGTTGAGAGGGAGTCCAACAATCATCTACACAACACCGTTGAAGCTCTCAGGCCAGCTATTGTGGAGGCAATGGCAGAAATCCAGAAGACCCACCTCATTGCTGCTTGCCAGCAGTTCCGACAGCATGTGGAGGCTGTCATTGCGGCAGACGGTGGTTTTATTGAATAACAATATGTAAAATCTGTATTTTAGGGTCTGTATTATTGTTTGATGAATAACGAGAAAAAAAGATCTGATAATAGCAATAGGTAGCATCTTTTATTGTGCGTTCGACAACGTTTCGAGTATCACCTCATCTTCAGGAACTTAGAACGACTACAGAATAACGCGGGTTTTCTCGCCCGGTTATATATGGTTTGTCCACCAATCAGGTGACAGTGAAGTGTCACTGACTGGTGGACTTACAAACAAAAGGCCAAAATATCGAATTTGCTTTAACAAGGTGAAATAACAATGATTGGGTGTCAATTAATTACAATGACTGGGTAGTGTAGTTTTTGACGTGAAATTAAAGGATCCAAAGGCCACCGACAACATTATTGCCTTTGGCTCCAACCACCCCCCACAACACAAGGCGGCGACCCTCAAATACTTGTTTAACCGGGCTTTGACATACCGAATTACTGAAGCAGACAAAAACGAAGAACTGCGCCTCACTTACGATATCGCAAGAAGGAATGACTTCCCGGATCAAGTCACCAGGTCGATATTCCAGAGGACAAGACGCAACATGGAACAAAGAGGACCAAGTAAAAGAGAATTCACGACACGCCATATTCACGTACATGGGCCCAGACATTACCAGAGTCACGAACGTTCTTAGGAAACACGGATTGAGGATAGCCTACAAAATGGCGAACAAATGCCGCTATGCGCTTAACCCTAAAGAAACAGACGACCATGAAGATATATATTCAACATGCGGGGTTTATAAACTCGCGTGTCCCACGTGTGGTTACTTTTATTTAGGCTCCACCAGAAGATCCTTCAAAGAACGATGCAAGAACATAGAAGATCATGGATTAACGGTGACCATAAATCAGCGTTTGCGAAACACGTTATTACCATGAAACACAATTTCGGCTCCATGCAGGACATAATGTCTGTAGTAAAGTGCATCAAAGACCCCTAGAAGATATTGACATATGAAGCATCTTATGACAGACAAAGAAAGGATGCTCAACAATCAACTCAACTTTGACAAGAATCCAATACTAGATATCGTCACAAACTAAATAAGGCTAAGAGAATGGATGGACACTACCTTAACCCCGATATCTACCTAGAAGTTTCATAACTTCGTTTACTATTTCTGGTCTTTATGCCTGATTCATTTATTTGTTTTTACTTTTTATTTTTGCTTCGATTTTGGCTACCTTTTCTACTCTGTTGATTAACTTCTTATTTCTATCCCATAATCATTTGCCCCATTTGATGTTAGATCCGGCGTTCCCGGTCATTTGCCTCATTTGATGTAAGATACGGCGTTCCCGGTCTTTTGCCCCAGCTTTTTATTTTTATGTATACTATCCTTTAATTTCATGACAAAAACTACACTACCCACTCATTGTAATTAATTGACACCCAATAATTGTTATTTCACCTTGTTAAAGCAAATTCGATATTTTGGCCTTTTGTTTTGTAAGTCCACCAGTCACTGACACTTCAGTCACCTGATTGGTGGACAAACCATATATAACCGGGTGAGAAAACCCACGTTACTCTGTAGTCATTCTAAGTTCCTGAAGATGAGGTGATACTCGAAACGTCGTCGAACGCACAATAAAAGACGCTACCTATTGCTATTATCGGACCTTTTTTTCTCGTTAACAACATGTCATTTGTACAAAAATGTAAATTGTATTAAAGGCTCTGCGGTATCTTGAGTGTCTCTTCCTTTTACCTGCGGACGTCGTTTTGTTCTCAAATACCTGCCGCACCCTCTATATAGATAGTTCTTGATTTAGGACCATCTAACATATAGATAGTTCTTGTTTTTTCACACTCTTAATAAGATGAAGCCCCACAGTCTTCCCAAGTACTTTAGGGTTTTATTAGCCCATTCGGTTCCATTAAGAATATCAATGATCTAATCAGTAAGCTTAAAAAATGTTACAGTAAAATGAATTGAAAGGCAAATGGAAGAAGTTTCCTTTGCTTCCACTGTGATACATGTATTAAAAAGTTATTCCTTGAAGAAAAGCATAAAGAAATTCAAACGGTTAAAAAAAAATTAACTAGTCTTAATTGCAGAACGACACTGAGAAATTAATAAATGTTGCTTGAGGCAGTTCTCTATACATGAGAAGAATTTATTTTTAACAAATTTATCTAGTGGCAGGGTTCATTTCAGGCAGGGTTTACGGGACGCGCCACCCCGTTTACCCTTTTGATGAAAAATTTCCACCCGGCTGCCCTTTGATCCTGATAACGTGCCCCTATACCTGAAAATGTGTCCACAAAGAAAAATCTAAGAATCTTGTAAAGGGTTAAGGAACTTCAAAAAAATAATGCATTTTTAATAAAAAAAAAAAATGTTTTTTTGAAAACATAATGCCCTTTTTTGGAAATTAAGTGCCCTGTTTGGGGTGCAAACTGCCATTTTTTTGAAAACTTCGTGCCCGTTTTAGCCCTTAGCACCCTGCCCTTTTTCGAGTCTAGAATGAAACCTGTAGTGGTATACAAAGGATTGAGTGACAGATTTATATTATAAATATTATAAAAACTCTGAGGCATCTGCGATTATACTCTCTCACTAACCACCCTGCATCACAACTTCCATTTCAGGACACTACATTTCAAGATATTCATGTTGATGTTGTCCCTTTCTCTTTAGACTTCCCATTATAAGAGTCTAAAGTTGCAGAAATCCATTGGCAAAGTGTCAAAGGTGATTTTACAGGGACATCTTCAAATGGTATTGTCCATATGGTTGTGTCCTGTGCTAATGTTTTTTCCTCATGACCCTGAAATTGAGTTGTGACCTGAAGTCTCCCAATGAATCTGTGCCTGGGTTATGAGCTGTCCATACAAGATGGGAACTTGGATAATTTTAATAAAAATATTGTGCACAGGAAGTCTTTCATGTCGTGCAGCTGACCTTTACGTTTTTGGATTTTCTCCTGAGGTTATATTTTTCAGTTCTTCTACTAACTCAATTGTTTGTGCAGGTGTTGTTTATTATCTGGTGCATCCGACATTGGCAATATTGGAGTCTTCCTATTTTTGTTGCATTCATTGCTGATTACTGCTTTTGAAATGCTTAACTCTTTGCTTTTGCATATTTTTATAACAGATGAATAGGAATGAATACCTGGCATCAGAAAAGGCCGTTATAAGCTCCTCCAAATTGTTCATTTGTAATGGTTTCGACTATAAAATTGTCCCCAGTACCTATTGCCTACAATGTGGCCTAAACAATATGAAACCCCTAGGTTTAATGTTCCTTAATTCATCTTTGTTATGTCTCCTAACGCAAGTGTCTGCCACCTAGTTGCTATAAAGGTGGAAGTGTTAGTCTATCAGTAGCAAATGAAAGAGTTGTATGTGAACATTTCATTAGCAGCGGTATGTCATTGTGTCTGATCTTTCCAGTGTTCAAAGAGGCATCATCATTGGAATGCATCTCACCGGGGCCTCAGTGGAAAAACTGGCAACCTTATGGGTGTTGCGAGGAGCATTATCAACTGTTATGATAACTTACAGAAAACGTATGTCAACTTGAAACAGAAGTGGGTGGAAGGCTAAGCTCACCAACCAGAATAGGGAGGTGAAGCAGATAATGGCCTGAAGGTAAAGTACAATGGTGGCCCAGATAATCTGAGATGATTACTGATCTCTAGCCTAAACTATCTAATAGAAACTGTGCTGCAAAGTTTCAGTGCAAAATGGCTATTCCAAACCTATTGGTGATGTGTAATGCTTTGAACCGATGATAAACAGAGAAACTAGATAGAATGTCAATGGGAACTTCTGGCCTGACAAATCTGCTTAACATTATTGTGCAGACAAGACCTGTAGAATTTAATTCTGTAGTTAGGGTATTTATTACATACCCACATTAATTATAAACTTTTTATATTTTATAGATAAAAATAGCAAAGAAAAATTCCACGGCCTGGACTTGAATCAGGGACCTTCGGGTTACTATCCTGATGCTATAACCACTAAGCCACTGTGGACATGGAGGCTGTTGCTATCAAACATGTCCTATGAGCATAGGTTAAGCACAGTTCCTTGTTTGCAAGCTGGGACTATCTTTACTATTAAATGGTGATTAATAAAATTATAAATGGAAAATGGATCTTTGAAGGAATTTTCATGCCATACATCTGCTATTAATAATTAAAAAGAGAAATTATGAACAGGGAGCAGTACTTTAACCTATGCTCATAGGACATGTTTGATAGACAGCTTCCAGTCCACGGTGGCCTAGTGGTTATAGCATTGAAATGGACGGTAACCAGAAGGTTCCAGGTTTGAGCCAGGCTGTGGAATTTTCTTTGCTATTTTTTTCTCTATTTAATCATTAATATTGGAGGTATTATACTCTCATTATAGTACTTTAAAGAAAAACGAAACTGGCATATGCCCCCCGACCTCTCCTTAAGTTTGTTTGTTAAAGGAAAACTATGCACAAAATAAATAAAAAATTATTGGATCCAATTAATTAATAAATAAAAAATAAAAAAAATAAATAAAATAAAATACCACTAATGTGTACCTGTGCAAAAGGTGTGATACGGTGGCAGAAAATAAATGAAAGGTTCACAAGGTGGTGATATTGTGGATCTATTGATCCTCAGATTAGTTTCAAAACAATTAAATACTTTGTGAATATAAATAATGTGGCCAATGATGGATAATAAATTAACGCACCTTAGTTACTCAACTAAAGTTTATTTTCAGTGAATAAATATTATGAAATATAAAGTGTATTAATAAAGAGTACTCTATATCAGTAAGGCAAAGAAGCACAAATGAATAAAAAAAATTTACAGAAACTCTATCATAATGAATCTTAGTAATGTTAACATATTTTGATTGCATAAGCTTAATGTGATAAGATATCAATTAGTAATACATATATTTAAATGTTCGTTATGTTTTCAATTAAGTCTCTCGGATCAAATCTCTGATCCCAGTCTGAATCGGTCATTTTTACTCGCAATTAAGAGTACCTGAAAAAGAAATGTTGCTTGCGATTGTTCCAGTAATATCGAGACCCCTAGACTTGCCTGTCATTAGGATGAGCTTCGATAGTTGATTTAATGCCATGGAATCAATCCTTCTTACAGTCAGCTTCTCGAAATCTGTTTTGTCTAGCAGGTGTGGCTCTGTCTGCTCATAATTCAGTTTTACCCCGTCTGTCCTCTGCAGCTTCAGACATCTTGAATTTTCTCATCAATGTACTGGAGTTTCCTTTATTCCTTCATTTATGACAGTCTGTCTTTCACTCACTGACTTTGTGCTTCATTACCACTCATAACTCAGTTTCCCTCACTCGTCATTGGCAGCTTCTGACTCTTCAGCGTAAATCGACTAGTCTAGACTATTGCATCAAGATCATTATGATTTTCAAATTGATGTCATAAGATGATCTGTAGCTGAATCACGGATCATCTATATTGTTCCGTCACATAGGTGATGTCATTGCCACTTGATCCACTCGAATGATCCAAACCAATTTTGGGACAGTGAATGAATTTCATCAGTTAACAAAGACAGCAAATCATCTGTCAATATTTTCGGCAGTTAGTCAACGAACACAGCAAATGGCAAACCATCTGTTACTGTTTTCGGCTATTGGTAAGGCAAAAAAAAAAAAAAAAAAGTGATCCGATGGTAGATGGGCATTGAGGAATCACATTTTTACCAAATGTGCCTAGCAACCCTTTTTACTCAGTTGTCAAAATGAAGAAAAATAAAGTTTAGATTTATATTTGTTAATTATAATAAAATCCGATACATACAAATGATTAAATAACAAAAATAAAAAAAAAAAAGGAAACTGGTGCTTGTGTGTAAATGTGAAAAACTCATTCAACTAATTAGAAACAGAAAACTGAGCATTACTTATTCCTGGCATTCCCTTAGAAAAATTACATCTGAAATGAAACCGAAACAATTCTGACGGTTTGATTAATGGTTGAAAGCAGGTAGAATATGATGCCCTGGTTGCTTTGTAAGCCTCTTTTATTACTCTTATAATTACTATCTCAAGCCTATTCTCTTTTAAATATTTAAAAATATTATAAATTGTGATGTCTCAATTTAAAAGTTTAGTTTTGAATAAAGACTAAAGTGATACTTAAATGGAAGAAAAATCACATGACATGGTATCAGGTGTCAATAATACCTAAGAAAATCGTAAAAAAGAAAAGAAAAAATATCATGCCATCTGAGGCTAGATTGCAACTGGAAACCTAGGATATATCGTGAATAGACACATAAAGAAAATATATATTAATTAAAATAAATAAAACTCCTTTAATTAAAAGAAAAATAAATTAAAATAAATAATAGAAAACAATGAAAAAAGTCACCCAATTGATAAAGTAAATGTTGAAGGACGAAACACAAATGAAATAAAGGTCTTGTGGAGAAACTCAGATGAAACACAGAAGAAACGAAGATCTAGTAAAGAAATGTTACACGGACACAGGGAGGCACACAGTTACAGATGAAGAAGGTCTATGTTGAAAGTTCGATGATTCGTAACACGTAGATGACTAACTTGAAATATATTTAACGTTTTCGGGATTTTTTTCCATCTTCAGTAATAAAGTTTTTTGAATGAAAAAAAAAGCAAAGTTAAGGATAATGTTGGGCTTGATGAGTGTTTTATTCATTTATTGGGAATGACAAGAACTTTATTGACATATGGTCTGTGATGAAAATTCGTTTCAATTTTTCATATCAAAGTGCTTCTCTTGAAAGAGGTCTAGTGTTAATAAAAAACCAAGCGGAGAATTCACTGTGGCTCAGTAGATGGTTTTTGATGCTGTGAAGAATATGAGTAGAGACCAGCAGAGGTGACAATTTCCAGAGGTACTGTATGCTTGCTTCAGTGAGAGCTTCTAGGAGGAATTACCATGTTTGTGTCCATAAGAAAAGAAATAAATAGAAAAGTTGAGCTATATCTGAGACATCTTGAAGAAAAGAATAAAAGAATGAAACTTTGGTGAGCAAAGGAGGATATTGAGATAAACCAAGAAAAGAAGCTCTCGGAAAGGATGAAATGCAGCTGTCAAGGGGACTGCTTGACTGAACAGGTTTTGCTGCATTAGTTTCGATAAAAAATGTTGTAATTGAAGTACGTAAAATAAATATAAAATTGAGTCGTCATCCCTTGCCATTGTCTTCTTGCAGTATAGATTTTAATCATCTTTTGTGATGCTTTTATCTTTTCATGCATTACTCTGTGCTGTTTTTAAGCATTACAATTGACACAAAAGATGCAAAATTGGTGTATTTTGCTTTTTAATTCAATTTGCAACAAAAAGCAATACACTGGAGGCAATTGAACTCGTTAGACTTATTTTGGTAACATTTTTTTCAAATTTAAAACTTTTAGTGATGAATAAGAGATGTGTGTGGAATACATTTGTATTTTGGTGTGTTGTTTTCATTATGAGTATATTTTTAATCCTTTTTCAGTTTGCTCGATTGGAATTGGAAGACGCAAGAAACTTTCAAACAAAATGATGAATAGAGGGCTTTTAGGTTTTGAACACCAGTCCAGATTGATGCATTTTACAATTTGTGAAAAGTAATGAATCACTTGTACATGTTGCACTTCCCAAACAGCGTCTTCTATCTAGAACTATCCAGGCTGGCTTAAGAATTTTTCAAATTGATATACTCTGAAAACTTATCAATGTTCATATCAGCCCATCAGATATATAGGATGGAAGAAGAAATCTGGTTTTCCTCAAATAATTTAAGAATGAAGATTGGTATCTGAAATTTGTCAATGCAGGCTGATAGAAAATGATGGGGAGCCTAACTGTTGGTCCTGAATATGCAAATTAGGTCAAATGCAAATTGCATTGCAAACCGTAATAGATTGGACAAAATTTATTGTTGCAAAGTTGCTGATTATGAAATTCTGAACATTAAAAAAAAAAAACTTCATCAAAATCGGTTGAGCAGCTCACTGGCGAAGGGGAGGAAAACTCTAAGATAACAGTATCATTAACCATTGTCAGAAATGTAGAATAGAAACGATTTTTAAAGAAATAAATTACAATTAAGACATCGTAGCTGGAATAAAAGTTCTTATTTTGTTCTCAGGCTAGTGCCAAAACTCGGGAACTAAAACCTGAACTGAGGTTGCTCTTTGCTGATAACCTTGTCCTCATTGGATCTTCTTGCATGGACCTTCAACATGCACTAGATCAGTTTTCACCCAAATGGGAAGAATCTGGGATGAAATTCGTGTGACTAGAACTGAGGTTCTGGTCCTTTCAAGACATCCTTCTCGGTGTGCTCTCCTTGCTAGGAGAGTCCCATTGAGACAGGTGAAGTTCAAGTACCTCGGGACTGCATTTATGAGTGATAGGTGGCAGGACAGAGAATTGGATGCTTGAAATTTTGTTATCGTGAGGTATAGCAAGCTGTGTCAAATGCTAACTGTGGCAGTCTGTGATAGTGAAATGAGGAGCTAGGAAATAAAGGCAGGCACTCTGTTTTCAAATCTTTCTATTCTCACCAATAGTCATGAAAGGTGAAATGAGATTCTGAGAAGTGTGGCAGATGTTACCCTACTAGATAGAGTGCAGAGCAGCAGAATAAAGGAGTGTTCAGGTGTTGAGCCGGTACTTCTCTGTATTGAAAGGTCTCAGTTGCATTGGTATGGCCATGTGATTCAGATGCTGTAAACTGCTCTTCCTAGACCAGTTGTTTTTTTTTCTAAGCCATTGGGTAGGAGACCAAGAACGAAGTGGCTAGACTACATGGGGAATCTGGATACAAGTCTCTTGTATAGTACCATTAAGGATGTGTGCCTAGTGGTGGAAGATCGTGATAACTGGAGATCATTGATAAGGTTTCTGCCTGGGCAGCCCTAACAAATAAACTGGTTTGAAAAGTAAGTAAAGTCACACTATGATCCTAACAGATGATAGTTCAAAATGTCTTCCATTCACACCAATGGACAATTGGCCACGTGTTTAGATAGACCTTTACACTGTCGTCAGATATCTAATGTGGTCCTTCAGATTTTCTGGTGTGAAGTTTCTCATGAAACCCTGCATCCAAATATCAACAATATCTTATAGAAACCACATATTAAAATATCTGCCAATGGCGCAAGTTTCTCATGAATGTTGGCACTGCTCCCTGAAGAAATACATTCTGATAACGATTGTCTGCTAGAGTTCCATCAAAAAAAGTCCAACAATATGTATAATCAGGATCCCACACCAGACATTAGTTCTCTGGTATACTGTCTTAATCAGTGAGGATTACTGTCAGCCCAATAGTGACATTTGTGTGTGTTTACGATGCCATCCTGGGTAAACTGAGCCTCATCAGATCATAACATGTCGCTGATAAAAGCAGGATCATCATCCATTTGTGCCAGATTCCACTTGTGCATTTTGTGTAGTCTTCGTCGTGTAAAGCCTGGTGACAGTACGCATGGAAAGGATGGAGACTGTGTGCATGGAAGTGTTTGCAAATCTGTCCAAAGGGTTGTTCCATCATCTCGAGCAATAGCCCAGCTGCTTGTTTGCAGGTTGGTAGCAGTAGCTGCAAGGACAACAGTACTTCTGATGACCCAATCTTAAAGGTCCTGAATATGCAAATTGCATTTGCAATTAGTAACAGGACAAAATTCCAAATTGCAAAGTTGCAGAACATGAAATTCTGAACATTTTAGATAAGTTCATTAAATTCAGATGAATGCTTCACAAGAAAATAAACCACTTATTTCCCATCCTCATCAGCATCAATTTAGTCTTGCCACACAGAAGAGTCTTGGGGAGATAAGGGTAAGTTTTAATCTGTTTCTGAACAAACAGATCTAGGTTCAAATCTCTCAGTTGCTGGAATTTTTCTTTTCCTTTTCTTTATGTCCAAGTCATACAAATCATCCCACAAACCTTTTCACTTATGATTCTGGAAGTATCTTGAAATATCTATATAATAACATCTTCCTGTTCAATTGGAATAAAAAGGAACAATGAAACTAAGATGATATCATTTCACAAGAGGATGACAGAATACATATCTGAAGAGTTTTAAACTGTTGAGATGCTACTTTGTGGCTGATGAGAATGCTGCCGAAGCAGCAAACTCTTATGTAGTAGGATATTAAAATCACAGACATTCTGCAGCCAAACTTTTTGCTTGAATCGTACATCGTTCAAGTATAACTGATAGCTTTAGCAATATTCAGCAACAAACTGTCCCATGATTGACAGATTTCAGATACCTATCTTTATTCTTGAATTATTTGAAATGGATCAGACTTTCCCTTCCTCTAACATTCACACTTCAATATTTTGCGTAATATACATATAACTAATTCCAAAAGATGAAATTCACAAAACAGTATCAGCATTCAATTTTAATATATCACAGAAATCAATAGACAGTGTTTCTTAACAAAAATACAATGTTAACTTTCATATGCAGTTTATGACGTTTAGGTTCAACAATATCTGGGCTTTAGTTTTCATAAATGGAAAATTGTACAATTTTGATGATAAAAGTATTTTTTTTTCCACTTTCAATTTGTCTGATAATTAATTAAAATGTTGTTTTAATTTTTCCAACCTGCATCCAAAAGCTGGGGTATAAAAATATTTGAGTAATAAGAAATTTAAGAATGTCTCAAGAAGCAATTTTGTGATGTCACTTTTTTCTGGCACCCTCTTCCCTTCTTATTAAGGTAGGTCACAGTTCAGTCAACCCCTGAACCTGTGACAGCATTTATAGAAGCTCCTTCAAGGAAAGTCACTGATTTTTTTTTCTTGCAAAATAGAGTGGATTGTCCTTCAATCTGTTTCAGGTTTGAATCTATCCACCTTTTGCAAGTCTGATGTTGTCATCTGAATCCGCCAGATGTCTCACTGTGCGTCCACCATTATTAACATGCCTACAGCATGGATAATGAAGACCATGCCATAGTTCAGTGCCTTCTTAGTGCCTTGGATTGGTTCTTCTTTGTATTTGCTTTACAATTTGACTTTTAATTCAGCATGGGTTCGTACTGTGCAGTTGTTGTCTATTCAAATGCTCAAAAAATCCTTAGAAAATGGTGAGAGGAAGAATGTAATTGAGCATCGAAGCAGTGTATTAGTAGGAAGGACTCCACCCCCTCTAAGGCCGCTTCAGTAAATAACTATTTATCATTTATTCACATTTCACAAAGATATTAAACCCACTAAGGCTGTGAACTGCAAAGTTAACATTATTACACTATGAATGAGGCAGGTATAAATTTAAACAATACTAAATTGATTAAATATGAGCTTTCACTATCCGCGATGATTGAATGCCATCCAGCTAAATGAATTTATTATTTAGCAGGCTGCATCCCCCTGACCCCTCCTCTAACAAACAGATATATACCGCCTTTTCTATTTAGTCCCAGTAAAAGGCAAAGAAGTACTTATTAAATTAATAAAACTTCATTCAGTTATCGTGCGATTGTGCATTATTGAAAAATAGCCGATACGCGTTTCGAAGCTGGATGAAGTGAAAGCTTCGAAACACGTTACTCCTATATTGAATAAATTTAGTATTGTTTAAATTTTGACCTGCCTCATTCATATTTATTGTAATAATACAAGACACTGAGAACAGATGACCTTGTAATAGTTTTTATACAAAATAACCTTGTATTTTTACTTCACTGAGAAGAGATGATCTTTGGTTTAAGATATGTAATTGTTGCTTTTGTGATAATACACTGGCTCAAGAAATACACTTATAAAAAAATTTTATGCCTCTAAGTTCTTATATGCTTTCATTTGTTCATGGTCAAATGCTTTTGATTCAATAAAATAATTGTAAATGTCGAAATATGAAACAGGTGCGCACTTTACATCACACATTCTGAAGAATTAATTTATATTCATAATCTGAAATATAATTATGAACAGGTTTTAAAGTAAGCAAATAAAGACATTTTTACAAATGCTGTCTAATTTTTTTTTTTTTTTTTTTTTTTTTTTATCCTCATGCTGCCTATACAATCGCGTTAAAAATAGACTAAAGAATGCAATCGCAATTCGACATAAACATGTAACTCATGTTCATCACTTGCCACTAAATATTAAAATTAGAGCAGGAATGTTGTACACAATATCCGATTTTTTAGGTATCTTTAATTAACGTTGCGACATTATTGGCAGTAATGCTAAAATTTAAGAGTGGATGAGAGGAATCGGAAGACCCGAGAGCTCAGAACGTAGCCGCCGTATGTGTAAAAATATACGATGGCTACGCTCAGGGGCATGTTGTAATGGCGGACGCATTCGAAACTTGAACATGGCCGCGCCCGTGAAATCGAAAGTAAAAAGGTGGATATTGTCAGTAAACAAGTCAATTTAACTTTAAGTAATGACTGACAAGCGTTATTATTAGAAATTGTCAAGTAAGTAATGTAAAAAGTACCGTATTTTGTGATGTTAATATGATTATTTGAACTTCTAACAAATTTGATACTTATACAGGGCAGTGCAACAGAATGGATGGGTGTTTTTGAGACTGTACATTGAAGGGAAGGGGGTGGAGGCTTTTGGCCAAGGTCGTTCAACTCTGTGGAGGCTGCCATTTGGTAGTCACAGTGGTTATTTGGACGAGAAAAATTCTTGCGTTCGCAGTTGAGGGGTATTTGAAATCAGGCGAGTCTGCGATTGTTGTGCAATGGCGTTTCCTCAGGCGCTTGAATATTGGTTGCAACGGTTCGATCCTGAAACTTGACATAATCATGAGATGGGTTCAGAATTTCTGAACGACTGCATCAGCAATGAATTCAAAACCTCATAGATGTACTTGAAGTATAAGAATGGCTGCACCACTATATTGCAGAAAACTGACGTCATCTATCTGATGTCATTTTCAGAACATGAATTTTGCTTTCATGAATTCCACTTTTTGATTGCTTAATGGTAACATATTAAAGATTTCATTTGTTCTAATAAAATATGTTAAAATTATACTCAGATACCTGAATTATGGTCATTTCAAAATCACCTGTCCATTCTTCCGCACCCTGTATTTCTGTTACTTTATCGTGTGATCCATTATATTTGTTGATGAAAATAGGAAAGAAAAAAGTAAAAATCCTTATAGACCATTCTTTATTTACTCATTATATTTAGTATAAAAGAGATGCAATGAGCTTTAAATTTAATTATATTATTACTCTACCAAGACTACTAAGTTTAATGAGATTCTTTGTTGTCTTGGAATTATGCTTTTAAATTAGAATTCCCCTTTGAGGGCTAACATCCATTACAGTGAAACATAAAATCTCTTCATTCAATTAAATCATTGGTAAGCCATAAAAAAAGTATTAGTGTTAATTACAAATGAAATGTTCAACATTTGAATATACTGTATATAATTTTAATTTCAATAAATATTTATCACTTTGTTTTATAGGTTTTCTTGAGCCAGTACTTAATGTTAATCTTGTATTAGATGTTAGTTAGGATAAAGACTAGGAATTTAAAGATTAAAAGTCCATAAAGCTGAAGTAAATTTGAAGACCATTAAGTTTTTATGAAAGTGTAATAATATTCCAGGCAAAGTTTTCTGAAAAACAAAATGAGCAATCCTTCTTGACCAGCACATTGCAATATATTAAGAGAAAACTGATTGATCTCTTTTATGTGCAATTATTGTACATGCATATGTGTATACAGGTATAGTGCAGATCTTTGACATACACTGAATTATCATTTGAAACTTGATATCTATGATAGTGAATGGATTATTTCCAGTTTGTTATAATTTACAGTAAAACCTGTCTATAATGACCATCCACAGGACCAAGCCAAAGTGGTCGTTAAGCTCAGGTAGTTTAATCTAAAAAATTACAAGCCAACAGTACGATTAAAAATGGATATGTCTGTTTCTTTATAAATTATTCTAAGTTATTTTGTTTGCACTTTCTTGTCTTCCTAGCAAAAATTAAATCCTCAAGATGTTTTTGAGCATATACAAAGTATTTCCATTAAGCCATACCAGTCAACAGCAGATCACATGGTACTGTTGAACCGTTCCCGAGCAGGCGATTCTGTCTGTGCTTTTAGACAGCGTTTGTGATGGTATTCAAAAGTGAAACTTCTTTAGAACTCTGCAATTATGATTAAAAACATTTGATTAACCAGACAGTTAAACAGTGGAATTTTGTCCGCCATTTTGATTCCGCCCTACCAGATAGAGGCCAGTCTTGGTGTGTGCCGATCACGCACAATGAACGAAGCGCTCGTTATTTTTGGACATGATTTTCGACTGGCCGGACTCTATGGAAACACACTCAGTAACATCTGCTTCCCCAAAGACAGGCCTGGCACAGTAAACTATATCATTAGGCTAAAAGAACCAGCGTTTGCATTTTCGTATTTCTTGACTCTGACTAGTTGATTACAGAGAAAAGCTAATAGTTTGTAGTGATGTAATTGTCAGTTAGGTTAGGATCTGATTGGTTGTGTAAGTGGTAATTATAGACAGGTTTTTAATATAGGTTTAGATACATAGGGGATTGAAAATGCCCATCGCTGGTCGCGTTAGACAGGTGGTCATTACGCTAACAGATTTTCCATGTAACTTTCTGCAGGACCAAGCAAAAGTGGTCGTTAAGCTCAGGTGGTCGTTAGCATGAGTTTTACTGTATAAATAACAGTCTAGCCTGCATACTTCATGACATAATCTCCACCAGTATCTGATAACAGAATAGTATGTTCAGCCAATTTCCTTCAAACTGCTGCAGTAGATGATGCCTCAAATATGCTCACTCTTGATATTCTAGTTCATCCCAGAGATATTCTGTTGGGTTGAGCTGACCAATTCAGTACTTGTATGTCCATTTCTGCAACAGCTCAGGCTTTGTGACAAAGTGAATTATCCTGCTGATAGACAAATAGGCTTTAACTGAATTCTGTCATATTGAAACCTGTAATTATCCAGGATGCCCAGACACCATTGGGTGCTTATGGTTTTGAAACCGTGAGAAACGAGATTGGACCATCACAATATTATTTCTGAGTTTTGTTCTTCTGTTTTATGCTGTATCCAGGTTTGGCCATTTGACTGGAATGGCGTAGCATGATGTGTACATATCATTTTAGTCCAGAAGTGGATTGGCCCATAGTCTTTTTTGCACAGGTAAGACTGCACTTTTTATTGACAGTGGCTAGCTAATGCTGATGGTACTTCTGACAAATCATCAGTGGTGCTAATAGTGTTGGAGTTCTGTTATCAAGCTGCAACAAGTGTGGCATTGTTGCCTTAATCTGATTAAGACAGGTTGGTCCTAGTTGTTCACACCAGATATTGTTTTTTTTGCTCCTGTAAATCATTTTTGGATAGAGAATTTGCGAGATGTTGTGCAGTTCCTGACAGCAGAAGGTGTAAGGGGTCGTGAAATCCATCATCGAATGGTGCAGGTGTATGGTGAGCACTCCGTCAGTCACAAGGTTGAAAAGAGTGGAATAAGCGATTCCACAATGGGCGCACGTCGCTGGATGATGACCCGCGGAGTGGAGCATTCATGCATGTGACAGATGAACATGTTGGCTAAGTGGAATAGCTCATCAGGAATGGCCGTCATGTGACACTCACAGACATTCGTGCATCAGTTGGGCTCAGCTGCAGTAAGGTTCATGCCATAATCAAGAAGACTTTGAAATTCCATAAAGTGTGCATGCAATAGGTCCTGCATCAGTTGACACCACAACAAGAGGCCTGTCGCATCAGCCTCACCCTTCTCGCCTGCACTGCGGCCGTTTCACGTCGCGATCACAGCAACTTGCTGACTGGACGGTCACGCTGCGCACCTGTTATCTGTTTTTAATTTCCGTGCTCGACAGTGTTGCCAACAGTGGGCAACAGCGCCTGCTTCGTATTTGTCAGGTTCGTATCTACATCTTAGCCCAGTCTCCTGGTTCGTGAATACGGTACTTTTCCTACAATATCCGCTGGCCCGTTTTTTAATGAACAACCTAATACAACAGCCTTTTAAACAATTGACGATTTATATTAAAAAGTAACAGTTATTCTTTAATAAAAATTGCTCACTTATTTGCAACAAATTCCTGTAATTGTCAACTTGCATTGGATCAGTTTTGTCTCTATTTCGATTATTCACAGTATGTATGAGTTTTTAATTTTAATTAAACTCTGTGACATACATTCAGGTTGTTGATGCGACAACCTGTCATTTGTTAGTTGCTGAGCTGCTGGGCATCAGCATGTTAAGTTGTTGCAACAAATTACAGCTTCCATTAATTGCATGCATATTGTTACTAGTATGTCACACTTTTGGGGTGGTTCAGTTTCAAATGACCATTCAGTGTATTTTTTTTTCTGACATTGTATTTTTATAAATTTACAATGTTTTGGTATTATTAATAATGTTAGTTCATAAAAAGTATATTACGTAAAAATTAATTTGAGATTGGTTGAAGTTTTCTATTGTAACAAAAATTCATTGCAAGAAAATTTTATCACTCCCTAGTACAGTAAAAACCCTTTAATGTAGCATCTGATGGTTCAGAATTTTCTTGTAATCTGAATTATTTATTACATCTGATTTTGTTTTAATATTCATCAACATCTATTAATTAATCCAGGTTACATCTAGGAAAATGACAGGGCAGGGAATTAAACAATAATTAGGGCACATTTGATCAAAAGGTAGGGCAAGTCCAAGACAAAAGGGCACATTACAGTGGATACTACGAGGGTTGGAAATTTAATAGCGGCAACATAATTGTATGCATGAAGATATCAACAATCATTTGGGATATATAAAAATTTTTATTCAAACCCAAAATTAATAAAATTTACAAAAAGCTATCATTTCCTCTTCTATGTAAAGGTGCTTTGGAGTCATGAATTGTATGCTAAAAAACAGGTTTGCAAGATATTGCGATATGTAGGCTTATATTTTATACATTGATTTATTTATACAGGGTGATTCAAATGGAATGAACCGATTCCATTATTCAATATTTTATTAAGGAAAAATAGCAAAAAAATCGAACTAATTTACAAGTATTATACTGACAGTCAGGTTTTATTCACATGTTACAAGTGTTCAATATGGCCTCCCCTTGCAGCACTGACAACGTCAAGACGATATGAGAATTCGTCCGAAACACGTTGCAGCATATCACGACCGACTGAATTGATCGCTGTTGTTATTCGATATTTTAGGTTATCCAGGTCAGTAGGTAATGGTGGAACAAAGATTTTATCCTTTAAAAACCCCCAGAGAAAAAAAAAATCACAAACTGTGAGGTCAGGAGATCTAGGAGGCCAAGCACAAAGAACAATGTCCATCTTTATTTCTTGTGATATAAACTACCGAACCTACCGATAGAGAGAGGAGGTTCTAAAGTTTTGTATTGGTTGGGCCCTTATCCAACCAATCCATCGCTGATGCAGTTTTTCATTCAAAAATCCTCGAACAGATAGACTCCAGTGGGGAGGTGCCCCATCTTGTTGAAAAATGAATTCATTTGAATTGGCTTCCATTAAAGGGAAGAACCAGTTTCGTAGCATATCCTTGTAGGTCTTCCCTGTAATAGAGTTCCCTTCAAAGAAAAATGGGCCATAAATCTTGTCACTGGACAGTGCACAGAAAACGTTTACCTTAGGGGAATCTCTTTCATGCTGAACCATATCGTGAGAGTTTTCGGTTCCCCAAATTTGCACTTTGTTTGACTTCGCCACTCAAATGAAAAGTTGCTTCATCAACTAAAAATTAAAAGTGAACTGAAGTTTTTCATTGTCCTCCATCATTTGCAGTATCTGGTTGAAAAATTCCAAGTGCCGCGTGCAGTCATTGTTGTTAAGCGTCTGAACGAGCTGCAATCTGTACGGTTTCAAGTGTAGCAGTCTTTTTAGCACATGCCATAGAATGGGTTGAGGAATTGCGAGCTCACGGCTAGCTTGGCGCGTGGATTTCCTTGGGCTGTGATCAAATGCACCACAGATTCTCTCCACATGTTCCTCTGAAGTTTGCAGTCGCCCTTTACACAGACACCTGCTCTCTTCAAACTGTTTAAACCATCGTTGGATGTTCTTGGGAGAAGATGCATCATGATTGAATTTCCATCTGAATGCATGCTGCACTGTGATCACTGATTTTGTTTTTGCAAACTCTAGAATACAGAACGCCTTCTGATGAGGAGTTGCCATTTTGACAGTCAATAAACCACTGAGCATTACTTGGAGACCGATGCACCTAGCACGGTCATGCGGCAACCATTTGAAACTTAGAAACCACTTCTTTCAAACAGCCACTCATTCTGATTTCATAAAATATTTAATCATGGAATCGGTTCATTCCTTTTCAATCACCCTGTACTTTATTTATTATCTTTGACAAATGTTATGATGGAAAAAAAATAAAGGCCATTACTTCATTAAAATAAAAAAGCCTTTTTACATTTCAAAATACAGTAGATGAAGACTAGTGATATAAGGCTGTGATTTATTTATGTACAGTATATAAAGTCTTATCTTATACAGATGGTAGATTATCGCAGAACTATACTAAGTGGCACTTAATCCTTTAAGGGAGTTTTGTACCATCCCAGTAACTAATGGCTGATGTGAGATAATAGTAGCAGCCGGGACCAACGGCTTAACGTGCTCTCCGAAGCACGGGGGGGGGGGGGGTCATGATGGAAGAGCTGCTGGCGGACGAACAAACCGGTGGCTATTGCCAACTGCTGGGCATCCAGCACTGGTCACTTGGCAGATGGGTCAGACTGTGCCCCAACAGCTGTGCCCCAAATACCTTTCCCAGTCAGCAGTGGTTCTCATACCACTGGCTGTCACCCAACCAGTAGCTAGCGGCACCTGAAGTTGCTCAACTCCTAAATCGGCTTGATGAGACAACCAGGCCATGGCCATCACCCATATAAAGACTTACACTAAAGGTAGATTATCAGTTGATGAGCTAAACAATACACTAAATAATTGATTGGCATTTACCCATAGATTCTTTCCCTTCATTTTTTTTTTTTTTTTGGTACTACTGAATGAAGATCAAAACTTAAAACTCAGTAAAACTGCACTTTAGATAGTACTAATGATGAATAAATGTTTTAAAAATGTACTTTTGTGTAAAATTTTTGTCATCCCAAGGACCTGTTATGTTTGTTTTAAACTGATCGTCAGTTTTTGTATTATTTTGTGAGAAAGGAATTTATGGTGGGGATGGAGTTAATATTTGGCAGTTCTGCACATTTGATCAGCTGGCAGCAACTTTGATCTGTCCGTGCCAGATTAAAAGGCTTTTACTGTAGGTGGTTATAATTGCAGACTGCTATATGTTGAAAACTAAATAAGTAATAACAATGGGTTGTGGCTATAAAGAGTAGTAAAATTAAGTACACTTAATGTTTTTAAACATGCATTTATTTTTTAAATGCTAGTCAACAACTCCTCCTAAAAATCATTTGGCCTCTGACCTCCAGTTGATGTCACCAATGATGTTCACAAGCCCGAAGATTTCCTCAGATTTTCCACCTAGCTTCTCTGACGCATTAACCAAACGACTGAATGAAATTGAGAAAATGGCACAACCACCAACACCGAAAATTACTCCACTCACACGTGATCAGTTGATTCAAGCTTTGGAATATTTACTAAGGGTATGTAATCATTTGCTATTATTAACAGTATTGATTTACCGTATTTACCCGAATACATCCTTAGAATTGTTTTTTTTTTCTTCAGAAAATAGATACAAAAAAATGATCTCTGGTTAAATTCGCATGCGAGAAAAGAAAAAAAAATTTTTTTTGATTGGCACCATTTGTTTTTTTTTTGTTTTTTTTTTTATTTTTAGCTAACGGTTTTGCTTTCGTTCACGGATCACGTTCGTATTGCGGAAAAGCATTATTTTTTTTAGTTTCGTATCAAATTCTATAATAAAGTATTTTATGATAGCTTAGGAGCTGAAACTATAGAAGTAGATGGCAAAATGTTTTTGTTATTCCTATATTTATTATTATTATTATTAAATCTAATCTCGTAGATTTCACGTCATTTGTTGCTAAGAATATGGATGCAAGAGTCCAGGTCGATGTAATATATCTGGACTTTTCCAAAGCATTCGATAACATTAATATTAAATTGTTATTGGAAAAACTTAAAATAATTGGATGTTCCTCCTCGTTATTAAATTGGTTCCGTTCTCTATTAATCGGGAGGTCTTTTTCTATTGGAAAAGATCTTTCCATTAGGAAAGGTCTTATTAAGAGTGGTGTCCCTCAGGGATCTCCTCTAGGACCCGTTCTTTTTAATGTTTTCGTGGCGGATATTGCCTATTATGTTAATACCAGGTCTGTCAATTTTCTTATGTACGCCGACGATTTAAAATTATTCAAATGTATAAAAAACTGGTCCGACTGTCAAGAGCTTCAAGATGTAATTAATAAGGTTAGCGGGGGGCCTGTAATAATGGTCTCACTCTTAACGCCAAAAAATCGTCTATAATGACTTTTTCACGCAAAACAGTTAACTTCGTTTTTAACTATCATCTTGACTCTGCCCCTCTTCTTCTAGTATTCTAGTCAAAGATTTAGGTATTCTTTTCCAAACCTCTCTTTCTTTTGCCACCCATATAAAATCTTTGACTAAAGAAGTGTGCAAAAGAATTGGTATCTGTAAGAGGTTGTCGAATTTCTTTAAAGACCCGCTTACCTTTTTGACCCTTTTTAAATCTTTGATTTTATCAAAAATTATGTATGGCATCTGGATTTGGTATTCAGGCAATACGCAAAATTTTATCTTGTTGCAAAAAAAAGTAAACAATTTTTATAAGTTTTTAAAATTCAAATTTCCACATAATAAATTGTTGGATAATAATTCCTCCATTTTCGACTTATCTGTTAATTATCATATTTTTATGTACAAAACCTTCTCCCGAATTATTTCAGGCAGCATTTGTGTGCCTGACTTACGTTTCAATCTTGTCGTTCGCCAGTCTAGGTCCAAGAGGCAAAGTAAGGTGCTGTTATCTTTAAGAAAATGGAGAACTAATTTATCGAATATTGATCCGTTTTACAAATTAAAAGTTAAATTCGACGAATTTTCTTCTGGACAAAAGGAAGTTATCCTTTCTGCTTTCTAGTTTTTAGTTAGCATTATTAATATTACTAATTTATCATATCTTCATAATTAATTTTATTATTATTGCTGGTGTATTGCTACTGTTTTATTATATTAATAATTTTATTAATTTTATTATTTTACTTGCATTTATTTTTTTCTTTTTAAATGTATATTCAGTAACCCCGTTTTGGGCTTTTCGCCTGTTGGGGGACAACATCGGGTTTGGACTTCCGGTTTATCTGGTGGTTTCCCCTCCCCTGTTGTTGTCACATTATTATTATTATTATTATTATTATTATTATTATTATTATTATTAT
>JAHWFO010008291.1:1091960-1125849 GCA_023313115.1 Rhysida immarginata
ATTATTATTATTATTATTATTATTATTATTATTATTATTATTATTATTATTATTATTATTATTTTTTTCTTATTTTTTTTCTTATTATTTTTTTGTTGTCACCTCAATAATTTGTCATTTCCCAATGCATATTCAATCTACTTTTAAGTGCACTACAACAAATATCACTGAAGGATGTAGAATAAATGTTAAATGAAAATTTTAGTGCAAAATTAGGAAACTCTTACTACTCTGTACTCAAATTCTGCGTTGTGTTTACATATTAAAAAATTTGTTTTAAAAGTTTCACAGTTGTGAAATGTTCAATGTGAAAAAATCAGGATTGTGTATCTTCTGTTTATTTGATATTTGCACACAAAATCAAAAGAAAAAACAAGAAAAAAATAACTGCACAGAACTGTAACAGCAAATGCTAGTTTGATCGGCATGGATACAGAATCACAACATTTAAGGATATTGGCTACCTCGATTGCATTCATGCATTGAACTTTTTACCATATAAGCTCTGCTTAATAAGCAACTGGTTTATCTTATTTTGTAACATATTTTTTAAGGAATTCGCATGAGAAAAAACTAACATTCATGAAAGTCCACTAGCTATACATGGGCATGAAGATTCTATAGCAGATGTTGGCTTGTATGGGAACACTGTTGTGTATTTTTTACCAACCCTGAATTTGCCTGGTCTTGCAAAATTTTTACATTATAATAAACTTTACCCTAATCAACCCTCATAACTGACACTTGACTCTCCATAAAAAAAAAAAAAAAAAAAGTCGTGTCTCCCCAGCTAAGTATCGAAGAACTCCTTTCGCTTGTTCCCAATGTTGTTTTCCAGGGTTTGAACAAAACTGACTTAGTTTAACCACAGCGTATTGTATATCTAGTCGTGTACAAAGAGTGATAAACATTAAGCTTCCTATAAGTTGTCGGTAAGGAACTTTGGACATTGCTTCCTTTTCCTGTTGAGTTTTAGAAGAGTCTGCCATGGTGAGTATAACGCTACTATCGAGAGGTGTTGAAGCGGTTTTGCATTCTTCCATATTAAATTTCTTTAGTATGGTTTCTATGAACATGTTTTCTTGTAGTGAGATATGTTCATTTTGTTGTTCAATTATAATTCCAAGGAAATATGTGATTTCACCAAGATCTCTCATATCGAAGTTAGATGCAAATATGTCGATTACTTCATCAATCACTTCTTTAGTTTGGGCGAACAGTGCTATGTCGCCAACATATACGACAAGTATCGCTTTGCCTTTGAGGACGTAAACACAACTATGAGAACTTAGTCTATGAAAATTCTGTTGTTGCAGAAAATTGTCTAGTGTGTCGTAACAATTTTGCAACTTTCTTTTCCGGGTATTCGTATCCCTTTGGTAGTTTCATGTAAATATCCTCTTGTAGCTTACTGTATAGGTATGCGCACTTGATATCAATGTGACGAGTGTACCATCCAAATGCAGTTGTAAATGCTAAGATTATTCGAATTATGTTAAATGTTGCGACTGGAGCATAAGTTTCAAAGTAATCAACTCCATATTCCTGATTGAAACCTTGTGCAACGAGTCTCGCCTTAAATCTGACAACTGTTCCATTAGAATTGGTCTTGACTCTGTAGACCCATTTGCTACCAAAGCAAGTTTTATCTTTAGGAAGATCTGTAATAAACCATGTATTCCTTTCTATTAATGTTTTTAATTGCTCGTCCATAGCTTCACGCCATTCACTTGCTTGTGGTGAGGATAATGCTTCGTCAACAGTTGTGGGTTCATTTACGTTTAATAAATTGAGTTCAACTTGCTTTGGCTTTCCTTTTCGACCCCACGGATTTCGAATAACTTTGGTATTTTGTTTAGCTTGTAACTGATTAGTTATGCTGGCCATCACATTATCGACTATATCTTCTTGTTGTGGAGGTTCATGGTCTTCATGATCATAAATGATTTCAGCATCTGGGTGTTCCTTTGTTAAATCAGTGCAAATGACATTTTCAGTTTTAGAACGCACCTGGAACCAGTTTTCATCAACGTAGTCATGACCTTCACCATAAATGTGTTCATAACCTGAGACTTTTTCATTGAATTTTACATGTTTGGTCTCAATAATACCACCGTTGCCTTTGTTGGCCTTGGGATTCCACAGTCTGTAACCTTTGGTGTGTGATGCATATCCAAGCATAACACATGGGGTGCCTCTATCATCCAGTTTTATCCTGCCTAGTTTAACTGTATAGGCATATGCTAAACAACCGTATACTCGGAGACGACGGATACTTGGTTTGCGACCTAGCCAAATATCTTCTGGAACTTTTTCTTTTAGTATAGAGTGGGGTGCTCTATTCTTCACATTGCAGCGCATACGAGTGCTTCTGCCCAAAATTCTTGTGGAAGTTTGGCAGATGATAGACTTGCACGTGTCATCTCGAGTAGAGTGCGATTAACTCTTTCTGCAATTGAATTCATTTGTGGCGATTCGATATTGGAGCGTTCATATGGATAATTCCACGATCATCAAAAAATTTCTTCAGCTCCTCGTTACGGTATTCTAGATACAGCCACTCGATAAAGGGGGCAGGGCATGAGATTTTTTTCAGCGGGTTTTTTAGTAAACCCACATTTTACATGATGCTCTACAACTTTCTAAACAACACATGGGGTCTAACCCCCTTCCCCTACAAAATTAAAATTTTCAAAATTTACCCCTTCACTCTCAGGGACGCGAAATGTTTTTGCGGAATATTCTGAATTAGGGGACATTAAAACCAAATAATCAATATTCATTTTCCCCCAATCTGTTCCCCTTGAGTCGTTATTTGGACCTAAAGACGGGACATCAATTATGAAACGCCCTGTATAACCGTTCCGTTCCTGGCAAAAATGATGGCAATAGCCGATTGATTACATTAACCGTGATTACAATAAGCGGTGACTACTGTATTAATTGTGTTTGAGGTGTAAATCAACCAAGAACTTGTTTTAGCTAAAATTTTCTATATTTTTTCCAATTAAACGGCAAATTTGAATTGGATCCAGATCGGGGTGTTTCCATGCACTTAAGTGGACTGACCTCTTTCCTGAGGCATGCTTCCCTGGTTTCAAACCACCTCTTTCGACTGGATTGATCTTGATCTGGATTGAAGTGTTTACATGCCACTTTTTTGCAGGATTGACTTGAAACTGGTCTTTCGATCTGGATGGAAAGTGTGCATGTAAACACAGTGATACAGAAACAAAATGACGGAAATTGTGAAAGAGATTAGGAATGATACAGTCAAAACTGCATATAACAGCTCTAGATCAAATTCAACTCCCCAACGGCAGTTCCACAAGCTGGTCTGACTGCAACCAAAAAAATTACATGGTGGATATAAAAATGAATATATAAAAGAAGAAAATTATGAATGAATATAGAAAAAAAGATTGAAAAAAGAGGAAATATTTGAGAAAGCTGAACATTAAAAAAGAGAAAGACACAAATGTGGAAAAACTGATGAGAGAGATTGGTGGGGAAGGGGGTTATAGAAAGGGAAAGACAAGAGCCCTATGACAAATTAGGGAATAGGTGGAATGGGAGGGAATATGGGAAAGGTAATGAAGGAATGGTGCCTTTGCTAAGGTTAATGCCACTACAGGTTAGGAAATTGAGTTTCTGAATAAGAAAAGACTTGAATTGCTTTCTTTCTTTTTTGTTATGGAAATTGTTGCGATGTTGTTGATACAGTGGGATGCATGCAGTCTTTTTTTTTTTTTTTTGCTTGGGTGACTTCTTTGAGAAATTTGTAAAATACTGTTCATTAAATACAACTGTTTCTATTTGCTTGTGTTTCCTGTTCCCTCTCTTCTTACAATACCTACTTTACTTGAATGGGTTTCATTTGAACATTCCTTGTACAAATTCATATATAGCATGAATATATGACAATCATCGTTTTTTGGCATAATTCTTTCAAAGCATGAAGATAAAAATGATGACACGAGTGAAATTCGTGCATCCTTTTGGCCCTGCACTTTCATTTTGTTGCCCTTCAGGAAAAGAAGATATTTGTTAAGTAACTTTGTTTAATATGATTGCCACAGTCAGTACTGCAGTTACAAAAGGCTTGGGACGAGTGTTCTACATTTTAGATAAAGAAATTGAATATGTGCAATAGCAATACATGCAACTGTTCAGCAAACCATGTTGTCACTAAAGATTCTCTTCTGTGATATAAATTAATGTTAGATTACACCTTAGGTAAATTTATTGAGTTTATTACTACCATAAATAATTAAAATTACAGTAAAAAGTACTTGTTGTTTCCCAAAATGCAACACATGTAGGGACTAATAGTTAATGTGTTTGGTTTTCCAATTTAAGCTGAAAGTAAGACTTTTATCAGCAAAATTAATATGAAGACAACTAAAAACCCATTAATTTTGTTTTATATCCTTTTAGATCATATTTTTAAGTTTATTTTTAAAAAAATTTGGCTTGGTAACTATACAGGGTGAGTCAAAAAAACCCAGCGTGAGGGGAAAAAACCTATTGTCCTGGGACTTAGTGTTTTTTCCTCACACCGGCTTTTTTTGACTCGCCCAGGATGTCCTTACCTTCTAATCATAGTCTGAATAAACAATGTTTTTTACCTCAAAACTTCTATTTTTTTTTTTTTGCCTATCCTCAAGTTTGTAAGAAAATATGTAAAAATTAATTTTCTGTTAAATTTACATATATAACAGAAACACTTTTAAAATTTGTTATTAAAATGTTTATTTTTAGGCTGAATAACGAATTTTTTTCTTATTAGTACATGATTATCACACAGCTTTTCCCCCTAAATTTGGATTGCTCATATCTCAAAGTATTTGACCTAGACCAAAAAAATATGATATGATTTCATAACTTGGTCATAGCAACTTGTAAGAAAGGTTTCATAACAATCTGATGTGGTGGGTGACATGACCTGGGTGAAGTGATGTGGAATGACCCTTCTTTATTTGATAAATACATGTACAGTCATGGACAAAAAAAAACGCTCCCTCACTCTTTGCTGATATATTTTTAAATGAGCATTTACAATAGGATGGTATGATTTTATTGGTTAAAAATTTAGATAATTTTCTGACTGAACTAAACGATATCAGAACCTAGTGGCAAAGTAGTAAACACTCATTTAAAAATATAGCACAGAGTGAGGGAGCATTTTTTTTTTTTTTCCATGACTGTACATATAACCATCTCACAAATTTAGTCTCAAATATATCTCGAAAAAAGCATTACCTACCCCTCTGCAATTCTGCATATAATTGTTACCCCCCCCCCCCCAAATGTTATGTAAAGTACATAAAAGTTCTTGACGTTGTTAATTCCGGAAAACAAAATGATGTACACAAAAGGTAGTGTATCGCTAGTCCCCAAAGTAATCCCCATTGGCATATACCACCTTCTGCCAATGTGTCTCCAGTTGATCAGTCCCCTAGCTGTAAAACTTGCCGGTCTTGGACTAAAAGAAATCCGTGAGTGCCTTTCGCAGGTCTGTATAACTGGTGTAGGATTTTCCATGAAGATGGTTGTCCAGAGAATGGAAAAGGTGATAATCCGTTGGAGCAAGATCTGGTGAGTAAGGTGGATGACACAAAGTTTCCCAGCCAAGCCACTCTATGGTTTCCCTGTCATTCACGCCACATGTGGCTGGGCATTGTCATGAAGGAAGAGTACCCCTTTGCGATTCACCAATGCTGGCTGCTGCAATGCGTGTTGCACACGTTCCAACTGCTGGGAGTGCAGGTCCCCAGTGATGGTTTGGACAGTTGATAGCAGTCCGTAGTGAACCATTTGGCATCTAGTCCACTAGACACCGAGCATGATCTTGCATGTGTGTAGGGGTGGCTTTGAGGTGTGAAACAAGGTGTCCTGGGGTGACAACCAATGTTTGGAATGCTTAGGAGTGTCATACAGGATCCACTTTTATCACTAGTAAGTATTCGATTAAAAATGGGTGTGTTACAATGTCGAGAAAGTAACAACATGTAGGCTGTCACTCGTTGATTCTTGTTAGATTCCGACAATGTGTTTATCTTATCTGGTACAGAGGGTAGATTATCGCAAGCGATAATCTGCGGCACCTACTCCTACGAGGGAGTTTTGCGCCATCCCATTAATAACGACTGCTACGAGATGACAGTAGCAGTCGGGACCGACGGCTTAACGTGCCCTCCGAAGCACGGGGGGTTTCATGATGGAAGAGCTGCTGGGGATAAACGAACCAGAGGCTGTCACCAACTGCTGGAACACCAGCTATGGTCAATCGGCAAATGGGTCAGACCAAAGTCCCCCAACAGCCGCGCCCCAAATAGCTGTCCCGCCAGCGGTGGCCCTCAAGCCCAGGCCGTCACCCAACCAGCAGCTGGCCGCGCCTGAAGTTGCTGAACTCCATCGATTGGCAAGCCAACCGACGAGACAACCAGGCTACGGCCACCCCCCCGACAATGTGTTAGGTTGTGCAGGTGACGTCTGTTTCATCAGAAACCTGATAACATCCGGCAAGTTCATCATATGTTAAACTGCTGTCCTCCTCTATGGTCTTTTTCAGGGGCTGGTCATCTAAGGCTTGTGGTCGACCATTGCAGGGCTCATCAGAAATGGCAAATTCTCCTGACCTGAATTTCTGGAACCAGTGCCTTGCGGTGCGTTCATTCACAGCATCATCCCCAAACGTCTTGATGCTGCTGCTGACAAGCCCACCTTGAAGTCATAAAGCAAACAACACCTAACCATCTCCTTCGATACCTCCATTTGTCTTCACTTTTGCACGAGATGTGATTGATGTGAAAGCCCAACAGCCCTGTATTTATACAGGCTAACCTTCCTCCTCCCCCCTGACAGATTTTGGACCACACTGTACACTCATTTGCATGTCTTCTATCACTTCCTTTTATGGCAGCATAAAAACTGCAAGAACTTTTGTGGTTACCTGGTATGAATAATAAATAAAAATAGAGAAGAAAATTCAATAGCTTGGTCTCAATTCAGGAACTTTTGGCTAATCTTCTCATTTATAATTATAAATATCTGAGGTATGGTGTAAATACAAATCCTGAGAGACCATTCTCAAGTTTATTCTTTAATGATTAATATGCCAGTAAGAATAAACTGACCTAACCTGTGAATTAACAAGGGACGTGCACGTAGTTGTACGACGCATTCTTTTGTGCACAAGTATATCTTCGAAAGGATAGCATTGCTTTCAAGTGAAGTAGATTCGTGCGTATTGTTGAGTAGTGGAAGAAAGAAGTTGACAGCACAATAATGCACATACACACCGCTTTAACAATAGAGTCTTTGTATGGCTATATATGCTCAATTTTTATTGTTTTCTTGGTTTATTTTGAAAGAAACAAAATTTAGCATTTTCTTATTTTGCTAGCATTAATAGTAGCTTTAGATAAAGTAACATATTTCTGTTTGGTGTATATCTGTGAGGTGGACTTATACATGTAGTTCCCTCGTAAGTCCATAGAATTTGTACAAAATAAATCCGTTTAGCCATAATGCTTATTGCTTGTAGAGTTCATGCATAATGCTTCCGTGTCCATGGAAAAATTCGATTTTATTAGTATTTTTTTTTTGCATTATAATTAATTCAGGATAATAAAGTATATACACTAAAATATATATCAATCAAAATTTTTTAGTATTTATCCTACTATTTTATTAAGAAAAATGCTTCTGAAGATTGAAAATTCGGCTTCTGGTTCTCCCGTTCCTGCTCAGTGGAACATTCCATCATTTCCTGCTGTAAGAATCTGAGGGAATTTCGTCGCAGAGATTCTAGTCACTTTCAATTCTAGCTGCACTTCAATTTTAGTCTCGAACGATTCTGCATATTGCAAGAGTTCGCTAATCTTTTTTTTATCAGATTTCTTTTAAATTGTTCTGCGTTTGGATGTGTAAATAAGAAATCCAATAGAAACTTCACGTTTCATAGATTTCCACAGTCAGAATTGATTAAGAAGAAGTAGCTTAGCTTTTGCTAGCGAGAGAACTGTGAACAGCATAGTGTGCTTGATTCATTTCGCAGCATCATGTTTTTTATGTCAAATGTGAACTTTCTATCCTGCTATTTTAAAGTTATTACAATTAAAAAGATATCGAAACATAATTCCATTCCAACTCTAAATGGGACTAATTCTGGTGATCTTCATGGACATTGAAGTGGTATTTAATTCTGCTAATAGCACTTGCATATTGCTGTCACTATTATCAAAATCACTACAGTTACTACTATTCTTGTTTTCGTAGTCGTATTGTATTGCAATACCTTGTAGCTCCCCTGACAATCCGATAGCAAGCAATAACACTTGTTAAAATGTGTGACTTCACTTATTCGTCACAATTCTGAAATTCCTTTGGACTTCTCATTACCTATTGATATCACGGTGACGTCAACATGACCAGAAGCATCGATCGTAAGGGGGAGAGGAAAAATGAAGGTTTTCATATTTTTTATTAATTATACAGGGTGTTTCTAAAACTAGTTAACAAACATGACAACTATTGCTTACAAAATATTTTTTGTATTAAATTAATCATATGACATCTTGGGTGATAAATGACATTCAGAACGGAGCGATTCTAGTTCTTAATCCAGTGTTTACTAGGTTCTGTCGAATACCAGTGATCTGTGGAAAGTTTATAAGTCTTCAATGAAATTCATTTACTAGTTTATTTTACTGTTTTCATTATTATCTACATACCCTGCAAAATAACCAAAGTGTGTTCTGTTAAAATGGCAGGATTTGTTAATTGTTCCATCAAGGAGAAATTTAGGAAGTACAATTCTAATCTAACCTAACACAAAGGAAAATATTTTTAAAAAGAAAATCCTTGTCAGTGGCCAACAGCACAAGAGCACTATGGTGTAGGTCTTGTCACTCTTGAGACCGATGAGTCATGGGCTTGAATCCTGCTGAAGGCATGGATGTTTGTATTCTAACAAGTTTGGAGGCCAATCTAAGTCAAAGTAGGCAACTCCCCTGCTAGGCTGAGTTTCAAACAGTATTTAAAGATTATTAACAACAATCCTTGACACAAAAGTAAAAGAAATATAGAAAAGAAAATCCTCTTACGTCTACAATATTTTGGTATTTATAGACTTTCTCTGCTCTAACTTAACACCATTGGGTTATATGCAAACGAGGCTGACTGGATCGTAATGAATTTTTGGAATGTATTCATGCATGCAGTAGCTGCCCATGAAATGCAGCTTACAGGATAGCAGCAACAGTTATCACACGATAACCTTCTTCTCTTACTGCTCACGTTAATTGGTTACTTGTGTCATTTGATGCCCAAGCCAATCATAAATGACATTGCATGGAAGTGCGAGTGAACACCAGTATGAATTTACATGCCGTAACTCATTCAACAGTTTTAAATTAGAGGGAGAAAGTTTATGATTAGTTAGGGGGAGTACATGTTCTATTCTATTTGTTATCACAGGAATAAACAAGATAAGAGGGGGGAAAAAAGGGTTTTTCAAACCACGCTTTTATAATGTTTTATTATTATATCACTTCAAGCCGGCGTCAACGATTTAAAAATTTAATTGTTTGGTCGAAACAATTAAGCAATTCTTATAACAGTCGTTCCTCCGGCTTATGGAGAGATGTCTGAAATGAATTGGTGCCCTAGAACACGAACCAGTGAACCGATTTTAAAAATGTTTCCTTTAACATGCATTGTCATCGGTCTTGTGTATGTGTATCATATTTCAGCTCTCTAGCTTGTCGGGAAGTTGGTTTAATATTGGTTACAAGATTTGATGGTTACACAAACCTACAGAAAAGCAAGTTGAATAAAAGCGTATAAAAAAGCATTTAAACATAGGTAAATAAATACATGTAATAATCATTGATAGAAAAGCTAAATTTGATTCCATTATCTGATGTTAACAATTTTTTATTTGTCATCTATTTTCATCTGTCTAATCATAAAATGATTAAAACTTTTTTTTTTTTTTTTTCATTTATTTATTTTGTTTTTATTTTTATTTTTCAGAATGATCAAGAATTCACTGTTAAAATTCATTCTGCTTATGTAAAAAGTCTACAAGAATTGACATCGAACAACGTTAAACTGTAATTGATGGCTGAGGCTGTGAGTTTCAATATGATCTGTTGTTTGTTTAATATAAATAGAACAAAACTTACTTTGCTATTTCATTCTTTTGAAGATTTTGAAATGGCTGTTAAAGCTTTTCTTTGTCATTGTTAATTATATACGAAAGAGTTCATAGGTTTGTTTAAAAGTGAAATGAAAATTGAAAAAATACATTGTGTAAATACATAATGGATGTATATACAATGTACATTTGAATTCTTTGGAATTTATTTTCACTTGTGTGTTAAACATTGTACATGTATTAACATGGACTGTGAGATTGCATCATTCTTCGGAGAATATGGAATGTTAAATCATGTTTTTATATATTGTATATTTGTTCAGTTTTAAAGATTTATTTATTGCTTAAAGAAACACGAATTTTATCTTTTGTATAATTTTTTTTAAACTGGCGAAATGAAAATTGAATAATTTCTTATAATTTGCCTTATGGATTATTAATTTAGGTTTTGGGTTCCAAGTCTTGTATAATGCTGTATGATGGAAGAGCTGACTTGCATTGTGATAAAGATGATCTCATTCCTCAAGTACAAAAAAAAAAAAAAAAGAATATAACCAATTAAAATTTTTCACAATGCTCATTATTCTACTCATTATTAAGAAGAGCTAAATGACGCATCTTCCGGGAAATAAATGTGAGATTTTGATCTTTGATGTAATTTTTTATGAAAGTTACATTGTTAACGATGTTGCTTCCTAAATACAGGATACTCGAAAACTTGTCACCCATTTTTTTTTTGTAAGGCTATTGCATTTACTAAGTTTTATAGTTTTTTTTTTTCTTTTTAATAATTTCTAAAATATATAGATTGACATTTTTTGAAGAGTAAATATTTAAAGCCAAGTAAAATAATTTATTTTTAATTCTTTTAAATGTTATTAGCAGTTCTTAAAACTTTTTAATATATATATATATATGAGATTTTTAAATTAAGGAGATGAAATTAAGTTGTCTTTTATGACCCGTTCTTAACCCACACTAACATATCAGTTCATATGTTGAACTATTACTCCGTGTTCCTAAATAAGAAAGTTTTTACAATCAAAGTGTAATTTGTTTGATATTTTGATTAGAAACACAAAACCTCATTGTAAGTTAAGATTTTTTTTATCCATTACTGTTCTATTGAACATAAAAAAAAACTTTTAATATTCATTAAAGAATTCAAGCTTTAAAAAAGTTTTATTACTCTGGGAAGGGAATTTGGAGAATAAAAGTGGTTTAACTTTTGAGAAAGTTTACCTGTTAAAGAATTATTGTATTTGGCTTGTATGATAAGACGATGTTAGTAAGTTACTTTTAAATGTAACATTCTACTTAAGAATTATTTTAAGCTTGCATTCTATTAATTGAATAGAGACAATTTTAAGAAATTATTGTTGAAAGGGAAAAAAATAAAGCTGGCTTTAATTTTTTAATACTTTTTTTTATTGTAAAGTTTTTCATTTACCCTGTATTTATTTTGTGATTGAAAAAAGGTCAAACTGTAAATGTTCACAATGTGAACACTTTAATTAAAATAAAGAAAATTTATTTAAGATAAAACTTTATTTAATCTTATTTGAATGCAACAGGTAATTATTTAAGTACAAGTTCTTTCAAGGGATGGGGATTATTAAAGGGTGTTTGGTTACATGGTACAGAATTGCAGGTGTGTTCCCAATCAAAGATAATAGTACTTTTAATAAGCAAAGCAATAGTAAAAACTTAAAAGGTTCCTAGTATGTGTTGCATTATTTCAAGGTTATTCTAATAACATACTCATAAAGGGGAAAAAGTAAAATTTATAATTTGATTTTATTTAAGAAGCTTACTTCTATGGGCTAAGGTTTAGAAGAAGTTTTCCTGTCTCTAGGAACACAAACTATGTTTTTATAGCCATAGATATAATTTTAATTGGGGTGGGTAATTTAAAAAAATTTTTTTTTCTCTGTGTGTGAGAAAGAGGAGCATAAGAATTTTTAATATAAACATCTGTGTTTTGACGTTGTGGAGAAGAATAATTTTATAATAATGCAAATATACTTTACAAAGTAACTTTGTTACATTTTGCTTTTCAAATCTTTCAGTATGTTAGACATCTTAGTTTGATACTTGCTTCCTAAATTTGGCACTGCATCCAAAAGTTGATGGGCTAGATGACACCAGCATCTGGATTGAGCTGTATTTTTTTCTAGAGTGTAACTAATCCCGATATTCCAAATTTTACTCATCAACCACATAGCCTGTAAGGAAATGAGGGTTTCTATTATATTTATGTAATAACAGAACATATACCAGATTGGTTTACTTAGTTTGTCATGTTAAATTTGGTAAATTCCATTTTAGTAGATATTATACACTTCTGGTCAAAAGCATTGGTACCCTTAGAAATCAAACACATTAAAGCCAGAAAAATTTTTATTTTAGCAATAACACGAACTAAAAATAACATTTTATTTCTTATGTTATAAAGAACATATGATGGAAAAGTTAAGTTATTCTCATATTGCGATACTGAGAAAAAAAATAAAGCACAAAAATGCTGCTGGACATGTGGTAAATATTGATATCCTCAATTGATAATATTAAAAAATGTTAAAAATTATCAAGTAATTGGTAAAATGCAAATCAGAAACTTTGCAAATGGTTTGTTCCATATTAACTGAATGGGTAAATAGTGAGATAATTTTCTGATATTCTGTATCATTTCATACAAACATAACACACCAGGATGAGGACGTCATCCGATTGCAGAGGACGTTGTGCACGAATTGGCAGTAGCAGTGGCTGACCTTTCGAGTGGTGGCATGTGAATTAACAAGTTCATGGTGAAAACACGAGAGCATAGTAAGGAACTTCGTGATAAAGTGATTGCCGGTTACAAGAAAGGTTGTGGGTATAAACTAATTGCAAAAACTTTGAGTTTACCCAAATCAACTGTGCAAAATATCATTAATAAGTTCAAGACAACAGGGTCAACTTTAACTTTACGACGTTCCAGTATGCTTTCCAAGCTATCAGAGAGATATGAAAGATGTTTTAAACGCACTGTCTTAAACAACAACAAGTTGTTGTCATTTGCACTTAGTGCATGGTTTGCCGAAGATGGAAGATTCGATGTCATCGAGAAATATACGCAGTAATTTGAACTCAGTTGGGCTACATGAATGTGTGGCAAAGAAAAAGCTATATCTAACAAGAAGTCATCGAAAAGCATGTGTTGACTTCGCAAAAACCATGCTGGAAAAACCACAGCAGTTTTTTGGCAAGATTATTTGGTCAGATGAAGTGATGACCAACAATGATGGAAGGCAGTTCGTTTGGAGGTTCCCAAATGAAGCTTTGAAAGATAATTGTGTAGTGCCTACTGTTAAGCATGGAGGAGGAAGTATCATGCTATGGGGGTGCACGAGCTCGCGTGGACCGGGCAAATTAGTTGTCATTGACGGAGTCATGAACGCAGAGATGTACCAACGAATTCTAAAAGACTATGAGATTCCATCCGCTCATGATCTAGATTTATTTTTCAGCACGACAATAACCCAAAACATACAGCTCATTCGACAAAGGCATTTTTGTTGAAAGAAAAAGTAAATATGCTCTATCCATGGCCAAGCCAATCACCAGATCTAAATTCAATTAAGAGATGTTGGTTTGAATTGAAAAAAAAACAGGTGAAGGCTCGTCAACCTTCCAATTTGGCTGAACTTAAAGATATGTGTGTAGAAGAATGGGAAAAACTGGATCTGGAGTTGTGCAAAAGCTGGTAGAAGGCATGTCACGAAGATTTCAGGCAGTGTTGGCAGCCAAAGGTGGTCACATTAACTACTAATGCAAAGGTATCAATATTTATGTCTAGCAGCAATTTTTGTGTTTTATTTATTTTTCTCAGTATTGTAATATGAGGATAACTTAACTTTTCCATCATATGTTCTTTTTAACATAAGAAATGAAATGTTATTTTTAGTTCTTGTGTTATTGTTAAAATAAAAATTATTCTGGCTTTGATTTCTAAGGGTACCAATACTTTTGACCATAAGTGTACATATTAAATTTTCTTATTTTAAAATCCTTATACAAAATAAAGTTTGGGGATCTTAGTCTAAACATTTTATATTTAGGTAATTTTAACTAGGATTTCTCTACAATATTTGATTGCTCTTAATGGGAAAAAAATAAATAAAATGGTATGCTTAAGATTTATGTTCTCTTCGTAATAAAATACAATCACGTTTAATGATTTTGAACTCTGTTGATTTTATTTCAGTAGTTTTTTTTGTTTGAATGTATTTATTTTATTTGATCTGGTTATTCCAATTTGGTACAGGATTATTTTTCCTGCAGTGTTCAGCTGTTTTTTTTAATTCTAATCTAATGTCGCCTTTATGTTTGAGGAAACTTTTAAAGGCGAGTAGGTGGTCCAGAATATTTGCAACCAGGGGATTGGTATGACCCTTTATCTTTGGAAGCAGCTTCTTCAGGGACTCCTGGGCGGTGGTTTCCAATGGGAGAAACATAGAGATTGTCAGCAAAGGAAGTATTAGTTACAATTCTCCTGTTAAATTGGGCTACAGGGTAACGTTTTGGAAGGTTTGGAGGTCCTACCATCTGTACTCGTATTGAAGGTTTGGATTACCATTTGCCATTTTACATAGCAAAAGTTTGCTATCCACTCCAAGGGTGCTGTTATGCCCCAAAAGAGCAACTATACTAAACTTTGCACAAAAGAAGAAAGTCAGTTCATCTATCCACAAGAAGAAAAAAAATTCTTGTGGACAGGTGGATTGGTCCCCTCTTCTTTTGCGCAGTAAGTATCCACAGTTTAATAAGGTGTTTGCATTTTTATTTTACTTTACACTAAACTTTGCCCCAACTTAGCTTGGCATCTATCTCCAAGGTATTTTTAGTTTTTCACCCATTCGAGCTCTTTGCTGGAAAGGAAGACGGGCTTCGGGGGTTTTCTACGCTTGTTGGTATCAACAATACTTTGTATTTATTCGACATTAAATAATAAAGGAGTATTAATGTATTTTTTATTGTAATTTTTCGTTTTTAAAATTATTTCATTGCATGTGTATTAAGCAGACGATTTGGAAAGATGAACGCAGTGACTGTTGCAAAGCTTTAATGGTCGAAATTTTATTTCACTTCAATGTTACAAACTCTCTCGCACTGATGTAAAGCAATTTGTAACCAAGATATGACTTAAGCGGGATTATGGGCGCAAGTCATGATGGATGCGGCGTTAGCAAACAATTATATTGGGTGGCGCAAAAAAAAAAAAAAAGATGTTAGAAAATTTTTATCTAATACAACATATGAGGTTATAGATTCTTGTTATCATATTTATGCTATAACGGACATCCTGAATTACGTATAATGCAGAAGATTTTCAAAGTGATTTCCATCTGTTGCAATCAGTGTGTAGAGCCTTGAACTGAATTCCGTGGTGACTCTGAAGAACACAATTTTCGACTGCACGAATCTCTGAAAATTGCAGTATGAAAATCCTGGAGTGTTGCAGGTGCATCTATGAATATAGTTCTGTTGAATAAGCGTCTCACCACAGCATTTTCGTAAAGTTTCTTTACAATAAACACACGCTGTTCAAACGTTAGTGCTTCCATTCTGAAATGTAATGAGATACATCAGTGAATGAGCTATAAAATGTTCGGAACTGCAGTAGAACAGTATCACGAGGAAAATCATTTACAGCGTACGATTAACCATAATAACCAAAAACTTTCTAACACCTTATTTAGGCCACCCGGTAACTTGGACTTAATAACATTTGGGAAGTCGTGAATGAAGAAATTAGACAATTCTGGGCCCAGGACACAGAGCCTGGGAAAACGCTAGCATTAACATCACAAAGGTTAGACATGGAGCAGCCCACTTGACAAGAAAAATCCTGTTCGACAGAAACGAACTAATCAAAGCAATCAGATTAGAAATGCCTGGTTTATATAAACACTGACAACCAGAGAATTCCAGAAGAGAAATCCGTGACTTTCTTCGTTTAGACTTAAGAACCAATCAGAATTACTTGCAAAAATAAAGATTTTTTTTTTTTTACAATATATAAATATCTGATTTATGATTTATTCATTTTATTCATATTATCCGGAATGACAGTAAAATTCTTATTAAGCGACTAATTTTGTACAGAAATTGAAGTCACGGTGTCGGAACTGGATAAAAGAAACGTTTTAACCAGATTCGTAATAACGGGGAAGTTTTGACTAATCTTCAGTTTTCCATTTTCTCCTTTGCTTCTATTTTCATGCTCGAAGCTCCTTTATATTTTTTTCCATACCCTGCGGATTTGCTTTTGCACTGAATCCATCCACGTTTCTGGGAACTTTATTTCTCAACAGTGAACAGGGCATCGTTCCTGTGCATCGCCTTTGAAAGCTATGACAGGTTTTGAGTGTACTGATCAAAAATCATCAACCTATAAATAAAGGAGAACATGCGAGTTCGTCACGGAAACACTTTCGCATTGTTGTTGCACGTTTAAGCATTGTTGGCGCTGGCTTGAAGCACACGCCGGAACTGAAAAGTCACCTGGCCATTGTTGTCTGAGCAACAATTTTTATATCAAACTACTAGCTGAAAACCCGGCGTCGCCCGGGACTTTACTTATCCTCTTGTTGGATTGACCTGCCTCAGATTAAATTATCCATTTTCACCACCGGGAAATATCACTGGATACTTTAGATCTCATCTTTCCTTCGAAGTTTCCCTTGCCCCTGACGTAGAAGTTCTTATACCCTCCTACTCTAGACGAAGCTCCCGTTGTTCAGATGTTTCCGATGCCCATTTGTCTTTTAGCTGCAGAGTTTCCTGACCAATACTCATTCTTTCTCTTTCCTTTCCAAACACAAACAAATACACAAACTTTTGTCAGTCGTCTGGACATTTGTTAGAGGGCTCAAGGGAGACACGTATTTCTCCTTTGCCTCCTCGATAGACACTTCCCTATCGTTATCATCTGATATACTCATTTTATGTTCAATAGCATAAAACGAATGTTTTGTCATTGCATCATAATTTTATGCTCATTCTATACTGATATCCTATGCTCGAGTTTTTGAAAATAAAGTTCGCAAGTTGGTAGATCTGCTCACGAAATGTCAAATATTGGCGAGACTCAGCGTCTTTTACGTACATCTTTTACTGTGGCTAAAAGAAAAATTGCCTCCCAACCAAATTGACGATATTATTACTGCAGAAATTCCTGATATCATCAGTGACAAAAAAACTACACGACACAGTTGTCAAAAACAAGATCCACGGGCCATTCGGGCGGTTTACCCCACTTTGGCCCCGTGAAGTTGGCCCCTTCCACTTTCGCCCCTTCCACTTTGGCCCCGTCCACTATCGCCCCTTCCACTTTCACCCCTTCCACACTCGCCCCCTGCAAAAATACTTTTAGGACCCACTTTCATAAAAAAAGACCCTACAGAGAGGGTCAAATAGAAAACTAAGAATTCAGTTATTTAGAATACTTACCTAACCCACGAAATTCTCCTTTTAATTAAGAACGATTTAAATTAAAGCTTTCCTAAAATCTAAATTGTTTTAAAAGAAATACAGTCAGTGACAAAAAATTAGCACCACCATCATTTTCACTGAAATTCTTTTAATGAAACAAAATTCCAAATGCTCTTTTGGAATACAGACACTTAATATCTTCAGAAACAATCTAACTTCATAAAAATAAATTGAATGTCCACTTATAATTTTTTAAAAAAAAATTGTTTTACTCAGGTGATATTTCTGAGTGACAAAAAATTAGCATCAGCTACAAAAAATCCTCTGAATGGTCTTAATATGTGGTGGATTTGCCTTTTTGTGAAATCACCTCAAAGATACGATTAGGCATCTTAGTAATTAATCCTTTAATCAATGAATGATCTAAATTTTCCCAAGCATCAATGATGGCACATCTCAAGTCTGAAGCATTTTTGTACTGACGATTGTTTTCATACACTTTTCGTGATAGCAGCCCCCAAACATTCTCAATGGGATTCAAATCAGGTGACATAGCTGGCCATTGCAGAACAGTGATGTTTTTTTCCTCAAACCACTGTGTTACAACATGTGCTTTGTGGATGGGAGCATTATCTTGCTGAAATACCCAATCATTTCCAGCCATAATTAGTCCAAAATCAGGGAAAATGTCTTTCAGCATTGACAAATACCCTTGTGCATTGATTCGTCCACTGAGAAACTCCAAGTCACAATTCTTCTGGAAACCAATTGCTCCCCAGATCATTACAGATCCACCGCCAAGCTGTCTTCGTGAAAGAACTTGTTTTTCTTTTTGCAAATCGTGAAAATAGTATGAGAATCCATCTGGTCCGTTAAGGTTGAACTTCGTTTCATCTGTGAATATGACATTTTGCCATTCTGAAGTCCAACCCATGTATTTTCTGGCAAACTGAAGTCTGTTTTCTTGATGACGGTTAGTGAGTGGTGGCTTCCTCTTGATGTGCTGTCGCAGAAGATGCGAGCAGTCATGGACTACACGCTGAAAGTTTCGCAGATTTGTGTCGAGCTGCAGTTCATCACGAATTTGTTTTACTGTTTGACTTGAGTTGGATGCAGCTCTGACAACCTGACGAACTGACCTTCCATTAAGGGCACGAGGTCTTTCAGAACCCTTGTAAACTGCATATTCCTGAGGATTTCTCAAATAGTTGGAAATAGCCTTTGGGCTTCTCTTCAAACGACGCCCAATTTCACGAATAGAGATGTTTTCTTGTTTGAAGGCATCAATTTGACCTCTTTCATACTCTGACAGCACTGAACCACGTCCCATCTTGTTGTATGTTTATTAATTAAGTTTTTCAATTGTAGTAATTGCTCTTACTATATGATAAAGTAAATATATCACCCCTACTTGAGTTAAATGAGCCTAGCTTTAGGGAGAAACCATTTTTTTGTAGCTGATGCTAATTTTTTGTCACTCAGAAATATCACCTGAGTAAAACAATTTTTTTTTAAAAATTATAAGTGGACATTCAATTTATTTTTATGAAGCTAGATTGTTTCTGAAGATATTAAGTGTCTGTATTCCAAAAGAGCATTTGGAATTTTGTTTCATTAAAAGAATTTCAGTGAAAATGATGGTGGTGCTAATTTTTTGTCACTGACTGTAATAGGGTTTAGAAAATAAAAAAAAAACGCAAACAATCTTTCAAAAACAAGAAAAATATGATTTATTAACACATTTTCCCTAAACGTCTGTTATGTTTAACAAATGACTCGCTGCATCAATATATTCAATGAGGCTTTTTGTCCCATTGATGAATTGATTCCTAATATTTTGATGTCTTGTTTCAATGGCTCTGTACTTTTTCTTTTGCACTGGCGGATTTTGCCCAGCATTGGCCAACAACAACAAACCTTAAATAAAATATTAATAAAAGGTTAAAAAAAAGCATACGGTTTAGATTTCTTATTGATGTTTGTTGCTGTGCTATTAATCCTTAATGTAATTTTAATAATAATAATAATTTAATGATTGACCCGGCATGAAGACGTCATTTACAATAAAAAACGAAATGATTTTTTTTTTATTTTTTTTTTTTTTTTTATATGTGTTAACTATATTTCGTTCTTCTTATTAATTTTTAATTATGAATCCATAGGATCACAAACCAGATTGTTACAATACAATACATCAGTACACTAAAACAATGACATCGATGGTTCTATTATTTTTTTATCTTATTATTATTTCCCTGTTTTTTCCCGGTATTTTAGTAGTAATTTAATATAATTGTTATTTTTAGTATAATTTGCATCATAATTATTACACAAAACATAAGTACATTAACATATAATATATAATATTTATTAAATCATTTATGTTTCATTCATTTAAAATTCCATGGTTTGCACAGTAGTCGTTAGCCTGATCATTATAGGCCCACGGTTTTCAAAAATTTTTGAACAAGTACCACCCCACAAGGACAGCAAACTGAAGTTTAATACCAAATAATCAATCAATCTAACTTTTTTTATCTGCTTCACAATACATCGCTATAATATTTCTGATTTGTTTGTTATTAAAAAAAAATTCATGAATGGCTTCTTCTATGTGTTTATTTTGCCACTCTTTTAACCGTGGAAATAAATTACAATAAACAGATTTAATTTTAATATTTTTTAAAATAGATTCAATTTTTCACAATAATCGATTCCAGTAATCGATTAATCGTTACTATCAAAAATAAATTGCATAAAAATTAATTGATTATTAAACGATTCAATTTTTCAGGGAATCGCCTACCACTAAAAACCACTTAAAACAATTGGGTGATTATTCGTGAAAAACATTGCTTGAAGTACCATCACAGTTTGAAACCCTGGCTATGTTGTATTCAAGTTACTTGCGTATAGCCTTAGCCTCTCCTCAGGGCCTCGATAAAATATATTGGCGATAAAATTACCATATAATGGCGCCGGGGCGAAAGTGGAACGGGCAAAAATTTAAGGGGCGAAAGTGGAGGAGGCGAAAGTGGGGGATACCATTCGGGCACACAACAAACACAATCATCCCCGTGCATGAAGGACGGAATGTGAACCAGGAAGTGCCCCCGGGCGCTTCTAATGCTATTTATCTCCAATCTTACAAAATTTGAATAAAACCAAACCTATTCACAAAGCAAAAAATAAAATCCGAATTGCAAAGCAAATCGAAGTCCGTGAGAATAGCCAAAACGTATTCATTTCAATACGAAACCAAACAAAAATAGCATCGCAAATTAAACAAATCTGAACCCGTAAAACACAGAAGATAAACATCAATAATTATACGACAGGTAACCCCTTAGGACCTAGATCAGACGTGTCCAGCGCGTCAAACAATAACGCTAGGGTGGTTTACATGGACGTCAACAATAAACCACCCAGTGTGCAGTGCACGGGCGCAACGACTTAGCACTTTAAAAACAACGAAATATCTCAACGAGAGAATACAAAAAATATAAATTACAAATATATATCAATGAAAAGCAAAATACAAATTAATAACAAAAACTGCGTTCGAAGTATTTGTTTTTCTTCTAAATTCACGAAATAATTTTATCAACGTCTGTAGCTTCCATAGATTAAGCTTGAATCCACCATTGTTTAATCCCTGATGATCCCCCTCTAGCGTTAAAAAGTTGAACTTCCGCTGGCACGGAGGAAAGCATTGAAATGAGAGGCGATGCGGAGGCCTAATATCTCGAAGGCCACGGGTCTATACAATGAAAATAAAAACATTTAAGACGGCTGATGTGCGGAAGATGGCGACTTGCTAAGACGCACATTTTTTTTTCGTCCGACAGAATTAGTCCTACTCTCTCTACAAAGATAACCATTCTTTGCTCTTAAGTTGGAAAATTCAAGACGTTTTCTAATTAATAAAAAGGAAAAGAAGATATTCCCTGTATCTTCGTTTTTTTTTACTTTGTTCTTCTCTTCTCTTTACCCTGCTCACATTATGGTCGAACGCTGGGTTATCACTGGGACTCTACGGTAAGCCTTAAGCTACGCTGCGATGGGGATCCCTCTTCCCCCCCCCCCTCGCGGCCGTCGCTCCTCCTCGGAAGGGAGGATGGAGAGGAAAGGAACCTCTAGAGGCGGTCGCCCCCCGGAAAAACGGGCAAAAAACTCAGATAGGCCTTTAGAAATTTCTTTACCTCGCTGGATGACTTATTAAATGACATATCTATGTCCCCGCCTCATTCTAAATCAACCAAACCTAGGAAAAGTAAAAAAATGGAAAAAAAAACAGATAAAAAGTTAGACACCTCTAGGATGAATTCAAATAACACTACAACAATTAACTCTAAGAAAAACTCTGAGAAAAGTATCGGCCCTAGCTCTAAGTCGGCTGGGCCCTCCCAAAACCTTCTGTAAAATCAGCGCAACCAATGCATTCGACGCCTTACGCTAAAGTTCCTAATCTTCCTTCTACTACAGATGTGCTTGACCAGCTTAACTCTGCAGCTCGCCCCTGGCTTCTAGTCTCGATCTGCGATCCAAATAAAGATTCTTCTAATTCGGAGATGGAATGTGATATTGCCCAAAAGGACTCAATGCCCCAAAAGAACTCTATTTCTCCTGGTCTTCTACGAAAAATATTGACCTCATTAATCGGGATTGGCCCTCCCGTGACTAAACTTAACTCTGGCAAGTTCCTCGTTAAGTTTGGCTCAAATGCTCAGGCAAAAAATTGTCTGAAGTATACAGACACTGGGCTTTATAGATTATCCTATGAAATTCCAAGATTTTTAACTTCGTCGGTGGGCTTCATCTATGGCATACGATGCACTGTCACCCTAGATGAACTCCAAAACCTCGCTGATGTAGGCGATCATATTACAAACGTAAAACACTTCACCCCTCCATTTGCTGGAGCTCGGTTTGGAAACTTTTGATCTACTTTAACACCCCAATCCCGCCTGATAAAATAAAATTTGAAAATGAAGTTTTTACTGTCTCTCGCCCTCCGCCTCGTCCCATGCAGTGTGTTAAATGCCACAAATTTGGACATACTCAATACAGATGCTCTGGATCCCCTGTATGCTCCAAATGTCTCTCTCCGAAGCATATCAGGGATAAGTGTACCTCTTCAGATTTTGTCTGTTCAAACTGCAGAAAAGACCACTCCTCTTATTATAGAGGTGTGATCGATATAAGTACGATGCCCTCATCAGGGGTAAAATGGTTACCTTGTTTGTCTCCTATTATGAAGCGAAGAGGCTTGTAGATATGGAGCTTGGAACCGATGTCCCTGGACACAGCTCCTATGCCACCATAGCTAACCCCAATCGTGTTACTCATCAGAGTAATCGGATTAATGTTTCTTCAGCTCCTCCTGATGCTGATAACCTTTCCAATCTAAATAACCTTCCCAACCTTAACTATTTTAATAAACCTAGTAATTCTAATGCAGGCATGTTGAGTCCTACAAACGTCGCTAATTGCGCCTCTAATATTACCTGCTCAACTTGTAGAAGAGACGAGCTCGCTCCTATTTTCTCCTATCACTCGCCAGTGTACCAGCCTCCTGCTCAGTCTCCTGCTCAAGATCTCACTGCTCTCTCTCAAGCATCTCCTCGGACCTCGGAACTGCAATCCTTTCTTTCTGCAGTAAACTTAGTTAATCCAGAGAGCCCAACGGACTCGCGGAACGCTGAAAATGCTGAAAATATTGAAAACATCGAAAATGTCCCGTCGGATATGCCCTCGCCTCAAGACTTTATATTGAGTAACCCTTTCGAATCAAACCTTGGAAATCATTCTGTCAACCAACTCGCTAGCAATTGTTTGAAGTTGTTTATCTCTACTCTGGTGCAGACCCCCTTAAATATAAGTAATCCTAAAGTTATAGAAGAAGCTTTTAATTCCTTAAAGGTTAGCTTGCCCTTTGTCCCCACGTGGCTCACTGATATCGAGATTTGGTGGCGCGATCTCCACGCCTCCATTGATCCCAGTGTTACAATTCAATAACAAATATCTGGACGTCTTCCATTGGAACGTTAGGGGCTTGATGTCCAACTGGGAAGATGTCACTGTTTTACGGAAGAAAACTCATATTCTTGCCCTCTGTGAAATTTTTCTCAATCCCAACTCAAAAATAACTTTCTCGAAGGCTTCAACCTATGTTAATAACAGGCCTAGCCACGGTGGTGGCAACCTTATTACTCTCAATTCCGGCATTCCCCATTATATCAATTTGATAAGGCATATCGAAAACACGGCTATAATCGACTTGGTGATCTTCTTACAGGGATCTTGGCTGCACATTTACAGTTTTTACGTCCCTGGATACATTAGCAAAGACAAATGGAACTTTTTAATTGGGGCTCTAAACCCCCCCCCCCCCCCTTTCATTGCCATAGGAGATTTCAACGCCAAAAGCACGGCGTGGGGCTGCGCTAGTTACAACTTGAACGGCCGCTACCTGGAAGACCTCCTGCTGCTACACAACCTGAAGGTCCTCTTCACTCCCGAGCATACGTTTTTTCCTTCACGCCAAGAATGGCCCACTTCTAAACTGGACCTAGCCCTGGTGTCGCCTGATTGCCCCTTCTTAACATATCTGGAAATTATTCCGGGCACTTTTGGGAGCGACCATGCGCCTATCCGTCTACGAATTTCCCTTAATTGTTCCAACACCCCAAAACGATCTGTTAAAGTTCCGTTATTGGAGCCCCCGTGTGCTCCCTCCTCGCCTGCCTGTTGTCTTCCTGACCCCCCAGAAAGCCAGAAATGGCCTCCCTCAAGATCTCCAGACATTCTCACTCTCGTTAAGACATTCCAGAATGGTCTTCAGATCAAGCCGATTAACAGATTTACTCCTTTGAGACCCTGTTGGTGGACTACCGATTGCGAAGACGCTGTGTGGCATCGCAACCACACTAAAAGATGCTACCTCAAGTGTAGATGCTCCTATTGTTGGATGGCGGCGAGGAAAGCCAAAGCTAAATGCAAAAAAACACTGAAAAAACACAGAAAACTTTATTGGAAAAATTCAATCAAGAAAACCGACACAAATAATATCTGGAGAGTTCTGAAGCTCTTCCAAAAGCGACCTTCTTCTCTCATCCCTCTCATAAAAAACGCTGAAGGCACCCTACTGAACCCAGAAGCATCATGCAAAGAAATTCTAATTTTTACCGTCGGTCATGTTTTTCCTAAAAATCTGCCCTGGCCAGCTTCTTTCACTCCACAAAACCTCCTTTCAAAATGGGATCGCCCTTTCACCGCCTCAGACTTAATGGCTGCCATCAGCTCGAAGCGTACCGCCCCGGGGCCAGATGGACTTGTTAATTCTACTTTTAGAAAGCTCGGAGACGGGCAATTAAGTGTTCTCCTCGACAGTTTAAATGCATCCTGGTCCACCGGCATTATCCCGTCTATGTGGAAGAGCTCGACAATTTACCCAATTCTAAAACCCAACAGGCCTGCCCACTCTCCCTCGAGCTTTCGCCCTATTGCTCTTACTTCTTGTCTCATCAAAACTTTAGAAAGAATGATTAACAACCGGCTGCAGCATTTCCTAGAAATCAAAAACTTGCTCCCCGACTATAGTTTAGGTTTCCGAAGGGGCCGGAACCACATATTCTTGACTATCAAACTAGTGGACGACATTTTCCTTGCCCGTGAAAGAGGTGAGAGCATAGGTATCATTTTCCTCGATATAAATAAAGCATTCGACTCGGTGTCGCACGAGCTTCTCTTCAATAAACTTGTCGATCTTGAAGTGCCTAGGAGGCTGACACTATGGATTACTTCCTTTCTAAAGAATAGGAGGGTGGGTATGAACTACCCCGGTGGCACCCACTGGATTCGTCAAGTTCAGGGGCTTCTGCAAGGGTCCATCCTTAGTCCCGTTCTCTTCAATATCTTTGTCAGAGATGTATTCGACGGCGTCCTCCCAACAATAGGGAAAAACATCTTTTTTTTATTAATTAATTGGATCCAATACGTCCATCCAGGGCCTGTATGGCCAGAGGCTGACGAGTTGGGTCCCTGGATGGACCTGGATTCACGACTGCTGTATGATGGTCGCAGCAGCCGGGGGGGGGGGGGGTAAAGATTGGCTATCACGGATGGTCACCCATCCAGTGACGAGCCGTGCCTGATGTAGCTTAACTTCACAGAAGTTGTGCTCAGTGAAAGCCCACCAGGCCACGGCCTCCCCTCTGATGATTTGGCTCTTCGCTGATGATTTGGCTCTTTGGTTCTCCAGCAAATCCTTGCCCGAAGTAAGAGCCACGCTGCAAGGTGCCTGCGACTCCTTAGCGAAGTGGGGTGAAAACAATTTTATTAGCTTTTCACCCGACAAATCAGTAGTGATGTGTCTGACTAGTTCAGGTCCACCCCCTCTGCTTTCCATCTATTTTCAGGGTACCCGGCTTCCGAATAGAAAGAGCCATAAGTTCATAGGCGTTACGCTCGATAACAAACTAAACTGGAGGGCGCATATTGCCGTCACTAAAGAGAATCTCATCAAAAATCTAGCGCGAGCGAAGCTTGTTATGAAGTCTAAGTGGGGCCCTCCTTGGAGTGAGTCCTCCACTCTAATCAATTCCCTTGTCAAGACTTCTGACTCTTCAGCGTTGTTTTTTATGCTAGCTGCTAAGTCAAACATTGCTCCATTGGTCATTGCGGAAAGGAAGATCTTACGAACGTGTCTTCATGCCACCTTGTCATCGCCGTGCCCCTTGTTATATTTTGAAACTGGCATCCCGCCTCCTCTATTAAGATGGGAAGCAAAAGCTGTCTCTCTTCTTTACTCATACTGCCAAATCTTCAGCAAGCAAAGCAGCGACCTCCCACTAGGGAAAGTTTGCGGTTTGCTTTTGAAATCTAGGAAACTCCGCTCTCTAGCAGATTATTTGTTTAAAAAATTTAATTGTGACTCTTTACATATTTGCGAACCCTTGTTGCTTAATTGCGTCTGGGACTCCTCCTCTGCCGTTCAGATAGACTTTGCTCCTTTAGAAATTACTTCCTTGCTCTCACCAGACCTGTGTGCAAGACGGTTCGATTCCTATCTTAGTGCAGAATTCAGTGATTACAACAAAGTATATACGGACGCCTCCCTCACTTCAACCGATCTTGCATGCGGTATCGGTATCTACATGAAAAACAAGTTCTTTATCTCGCATAAAATTACCCCGGCCACTAGCTCCTATCAACTTGAGCTTATATCTATTCATAAAGCTTTGCTCTTGATATCTTCCCTCCCTTCAGGAAATTATCTTGTCATCACAGACTCAAAAAGTGCACTCTCCTCTATTCAGGGAGCATTGGGCAAAGCCCAGTGGTACTTCAAAGAACTCTTGGGTCATATTATGACCTTATTACAGCAACTCCTTTCATGTAAATTTAAAGTTCGTTTCCTCTGGGCCCCTGGCCATCGAAGAATCCAGGGGAATGAACTAGCAGACCGGCTGGCTAATTGGGCGAGGACAGGCTGGAAACCGGCCTACCCTTCTCGTGTTGACTCTACTGTCCTTGCAACTCTTATTCATAGAAAGACACTCGTGGTGTGGAACGCCCTCTGGACTGCTGAGTCTAAAGAAGAACACTACAGAACCCTTTTCCCCAATATTGAAAACTTTAATAAACATTCTCCGAAGTGGCTTACCTTCCAACAAAAATCCATTTTGTTTAGACTTAGATCGGGGCATGTCCCCATGAACTTTTTCTTGAAAAAGCTGAAAATCAGCTCTACGGATCTTTGTGACTGCGGAAAACAAGAGACCGTGGAACATGCACTAATTCAATGTCCCATATATCGTCGCCAGAGGGAGACTCTACTTAAAGGTCTCTTCAAACGAAATATTGCTCTCTCTCTGAAACATATCCTCCTAGCTGCACCTTTGAAGCCTCGATTGCAGCGCGACATTGTTAGACTCCTCACCTGTTTACTCCAAGGTACAGGATTGTATGGGAAAATCCTAGGCCCTCTTTCTATCCACTGACTTTCTCTCCAACTTTTTAGCCTGACCCTTCTTGCCTTCATTTTATTTCCATTGAAATCAGCTGGTCTCCTTTCTCGTGGGAGATGAAGGCTGTATAAAGAAGAAGAAGAAGAAGAAACATTTAAGACATGTTTGCTTTTCTATTAAAACTTTCAAACTGACCCGTTTCTTAGATATTATTAAATAAAAAGTTAATTTTTGATTTAACATATCTTTTGTGAATGTGTATTCAGAATTTTTGTATGTTTATAAAGAAAACGAAAGCTTTTACTCGTGATGTTTGGTTAATTGTATAACTAAAAAAATTATTCAGTTTCTTATGTTCATTACATTAAATGAAAAATGAAGAGTTGTCTTTTAACCTCTCACATTATTAAAGAAACTGAATTCTTTAATATGAATTCAAATTAAATAGTAATTCGTTTCCCATGGAGTTTAAAATGAAATGTAAATTAATTATAATTAACTGTCAGTTTTTTATGAATTTTGTTTTTTGTTATATTATTTTGTTGAAGTCTGAAGTTTCTTAATTTTTGTCAACATCATTTACTTCAATGTAATTTTATCATTAAACTATACAGTGTATCTAAATGTATATCTTTAAGTGTATAAAATATAGTTAAAAGTTACATTTGTCACTTATTTTGGTTATCACTTTTTCAATAAAAACAAATTAAATTAAGTCAAATTAATTCTGTTGTTGAAATTAGATTAGTTTGGAGTGAAATTACTATATTTTGGAAAATATATTAATACATTTGCAAAGTCTAAATGATTTAGGTGTATGCTATAAACTTAACAGCCAGTCTTCTGATTGCCAAGCAAGTTACTCAAGCATTTAATTAGGCGAATATCTATTTTTCCTCCGTAGAAATATTTTTTTTCTTGACGCCGATAGATTACATGTCATTCATTTCAAGCTTCCATGTGATCTTGGCGGTTTCCCTTAATTACAGACCGAGAAATAATTAAAAATCTAGAAAAAGTCGTAACATGCTCCATAGAAACGCAGGTTAAACAGCCGGCAGATTCCACCCATCCGTTAGGAGCGCTGCTTCAAGGTCACTACCATCGAAATGCTGAGCTGTCCATTCTGTGTTATACTGTGGTTTAGTGCTCATGGTCAACAGTCTGAACACCTTTTGTAATTTTATAAACATGTAGTATTTGGTTATTAAAAACGTTGTGACCATCAGTATCAAGTTTTCTGATTTTTTCCGTTTTATGGATATAAATTAATGAGAGCCAATATTAGGCAAGGCGCGCTCTGAGATGGTAAGCAAGTGGAGTGTGAGTGGAGTGGTGGTTAAATGGCAAGTGGAATTTTAAAATCCTATGTAAACAAATGCGAACGCGCACATCAAGGTGAAGTGGCGGTGGTGAAGTGAAGTGGAAGTGGCGTGGCGCCAATTTGTAATGTGACCATACGTCCCGGACTGTCCGGGACAGTCCCGATATTTTGCTATCTGTCCCGAGTCCCGAATAAGTCATTCGGGACGCATCTTTGTCCCGGTTATGTCTTCTGCAAAGGAATATATGAAGGAATATGAAGATAATTGAAGGAATTTGAAGTCGTGCATCTTTTTCATGGCATAATTAAAAGTACGTAGGAAATATATGAACCCTCTATTTTCTTTCCTGTCCCGCTTTTCAGTGTCCAGGAAATAGTCACATTACAATTTGGTGCCACCAGTCCCCGACATGTTTAATTTTCAAGTGGCGTGCCACTTAGCTGCCACTTGGTAGTACACATGAAATTCACTCTATAAAAATAGGTTTTCCGGAAACATCAGGTCCATCAAGATAGAATAATTTAGTTGTGGCATTTTCATCGTAAACTGATTGAGTGATCCTTTCGAAAGCAGCTCTATGTTGAGTATTTAAACTAACGACGACAGGAAACCACAAATCCACAATAATAATAAGCAAATATAATAAAAACGTTATTCTGTCCGTCATCATTGCGTTTCCCTCAATTCTGACCAAACCACAAGAGTTATCTTGATGAAACAAATATGCTCTATAGGTCGATAATAGACAATTAAAATGCATTTAAGTTCCAAAAAAATTAACTTCAGGTTTGATCAAGATAATCGATTTTATGCCAAATTCTTCATATTTTTTCTATTTAAAAGGAGGTTTTTTTAAGATATCTCGATAAAATAAAAAGTGAAATGTAGCTTCTAAGTAGCTCTATTCATCTAGGTATAAATGGTATCAATCAGATTTTTCATTGGAAAATTATAGCCTTTTTTTGAAAATTTCCATTTTAATTTCAATTCCAATTTCAATTTCATTTCAATCTTACGTAATTAAAACGGTATTCTGTCCATCATCATTGACTTTCCCTCACTTCTGACCAAACCATAAGAGTTATCTTCATGCAACAAAAATGCTCTATAGGACGAGAATAGACTATTAAAATGCATTTAAGTTCAAAAAAATTGACTTCAGGTTTGGTCAAGATAATCGATTTTTTGAGAAATTCTTCACATTTTTGCAATTAAAAAGGAGATTTTTACGAAATCTCGACAAAATAAAGAGCAAAATGTATCATCTAATTAGCTCTATTCATTGAGGTATCAATAAGACTATTCATTGCAAAATTATAGCCTTTTTTTTAAATATTAAGAGTAACATATTAATATTTTTAACTACTATTTGATCATAAGAATTTGAATTTCGTATAAAATATGGTCTTAAATAAAATTTATTTTAACGTTTAATTTGTTGTACTGTGTTTTGTTGATAAACAATCAAGTGATATGAAAAATTTTTGTTTTTATCGGTGAATTTGTACAAGGTAATAATTATAATTTATTTGAAACTTCATGTTGAAATCTTTGATGGATGGTTTAACGAAAAATAAAGCATCTTGGGAAAATATGTTGGCTATGTTTATACAATTGAGTTGTTTCACAAAAGAGGATTGCCTCATTCACACATTCTTATCATAGTTGATGAGGCTGATAAATTAAAAACTGCAACATCTATCGATCGAGTAGTATGTGCCAAAATTCCAGATCAAGATTGTTTGAGATTGTTAGAAGATGTATGATTCATGGGCCATGCGGTCAAATTAATCCGAATTCTCCATATATGGAAAATGGTCCAAAATATTTTGCGATGACAACAGTAGTCAACTCATCAGGTTAAAGGCCAGAAAGAACTATCATCATGAGAAATGTTGAAGTTGATAACAGATTTGTCGTTCCATGCAACAGAATTTTGCTTTTACGATACAATTGTCATATCACTGCTAAAGTCTGCACATCTCTACAGGCAATTATTTAAATCTATAAGTATTTTTGCAAAGGATTGGTCTAATGGCAGGAGAAAGACAATTGTTATACAATGAAATCAAATCTTTCACAGAATCAAGATATGTTAGTGCAAGCCAAGCTATATGGCGTTTGTTGGAATGTGAGATGAATGATAGATCACACAATGTAGTCAGACTTTCCGTTCATCTTCCAAATCAACAGCAAGTTCGTTTCGAAAAAGGAAATGAAGAGGAAGCATTGAATGATGCAAAAAATCAAATTTTAAATTTACAGCTTGGTTTACGTTGAATAATGAGAATCAAAATGCAAATCGATATTTTTATCAAGAAATCCCTGAGCACTTTATTTATAAAGAAAGCAAATTCCAAGCTCGAAAACTCGAATGTACGAGTACATTGTTAATCTAGCTCAACAAGAATATTTCTGTCTTCGTATGCTTCTGCATCATGTTCCTGAAGCAAAATCATTTGAAGATTTAAGAACTGTTGACGGAGTATTGTATTCAACTTTTGTCGAAGCAGCAAGACAACGAGGCATTTTTAAAGACGAGGAAGAATGAGAAAAATGTATGAGAAGGTGTAAAGGATCGTACAAATGAAAACGAAAATTTTTTATTTTATCCAAAGTGTATGCAAGAAATTTAAAAATACTCTCCAAATGCGTTAAGGCATTTATTCCACAGTGTAACATGGCGTGTAATTCCTTTATGGAAGAAGTCTTTCGGTTACGTGTGGAACCATTCCAAAACCTCTTCCTTCACTTCATCGTCCGACTGAAACCTGCGGCCTTTCAGATGTTTCTTGAGATCCCCAAAACACGTGAAAGTCACATGGGGATAAGTCAGGGCTGTAAGGTGGATGCTGCATTGCTTCCCAGTTGAACTTTTTGATGAGGTCTACCGTTGCTTTCGAGGTGTGAGTACGCGCGTTGTCGTGGAGAAGAAGTACTCCTTCTGTAAGAAGCCTTCAATGTTTCCCCATATTGTGCTGCGTTAACTGTAGTGCCTTTTTCAAGAAAGTCCAGTAAAATCGAGCCTTTGCGATCAAAAAACACAGTCAACATCACCTTCCCCGTGCTGTTTGCGATTGCTTTTGATTTTTTCGGGGGTGTGACCCATAATCAGTAGTGTGCTGGCAAATGTTTAACAACCGGCTCCACGACTACTCGATTGGAACCGGAAGTTGTTACTGAAATATTTCAGGCCGGAACCGGAAGTTGTTACCGGATATCAGTATTGAGATTTCAAATCTGCAATAATTTTTGAGATTTTTTACAGATTTGTAAGATTTGTGGGACGGTGTACGAGATTTTTCTGTATGACGGACACCTTGATTGTCTCTTAGTTGCAGTGTTACATTATGCGATGGAATTTTTTGACTAAAATCTCTGGGGTTTTTCTCCTAATAATATACAGAGTATATCTGAACGGTCTGTACAAACTTGGAGGGGAGTTAATATGGGTGATTCTAAGCAAAAAAGTTGATATGAACATGGGTCCGAATTTGAACGCTAACTGAGATATGAACAGAAATAAAAATGCCGCCACCAAGATAAAAAATAGATGAGGTCATCTATTTTTACTCTTTTATCTGCACTTTTTTACCTCCCCCCCCCCATTTTTTAATCGAAAAATTGATTTTTTCGAACGTAGTATTTAGAAAACGAAAAAGAGCTCTTTCTTGTTTCGTTTCTCATCCTTTCCGATCGAATGACATATCACATGCCATATGTTGGCACAATTCTAAAGACCAAGTGACTGCCACCCCCACAACTCCGACCCTATTGGGACAAATTGGCCCAAACTTTAAAGTAATGTTGAACTTGCATAGAGGAATCTGCATACCGAATTTCACGCCTTTATATGTATAAATACGCATAGACCATTTGGTCCCCTCTAATTTCCGCCCCCGAAACTCCGACCCCAGTGGGCCAATCAAAACCAAACTAAATAGTGAAGGTGCACATGCCCATGGTAAGCTACATTCCGAATTTCAACTTTCTATCTCAAAAAATGCGGAAATTATGAAGGGGACGGACGGACAGACAGACGGACATTGTGAAAACAATAAGTAGTTCGGCGTTGCCCGGGATAATTACGCTTGTAGGTAAACAGAACAACCTCAAAAAGCTAAATTAAACCTCCAAATTGGTTAAATAATAACTCAATCACTACAATATAGAGCGAAGGGACTATCCATTCTCTCCATGCTTCCGCTACTTAATAAGTACTTGTTAGGTGTAACCAAGGCTTCCGAGATTATACTCGGAAGCCTCGGTGTAACTAATGTAAGCAACAGCTAATTGTTGTTAGGCCTAGAGTTATCAAAAGTCAATGGCTATCAAAAGCAAACTGCTGTTAGGCCTAAAAAATTAACATCTAATTGTTGTCAATAGCAATATAATTCTTAGTCTCAACTAATGTTATCAAAAGCAAATTGTCATTAGGCCTAAAGTATTAACAGCTAATTGCGTTCAATAGCAAGTACTCGTTAGGCCTAACAAATATTATCAACAGCTAACTATAGTTAGGCCTACAGTTATCAAAAGTTAATGGCTATCAAAAGCAAATTGCTATTATGCCTAATTAATTAACTTCTGTTGTCAATGGCAATTAACTCTTAGACCTAACTAATGTTATTAACAGCTAATTGTTATTAGGTTTAAAGTTATCAAGAGCCAATTGATATCAAAAGCAGATTGCTGTTAGGCCTAATATTATCGAAAGGTAATTTCTAAGAAATGATGTCAACAACATGGATCAAGTCTTCTATGAACGCGTTAACACAGCCACATGTCTAAATAACTGCCTGGAAAATAATTGGTGCAAAATTTTAGTAATTAAAAATTTGAAATTGTATTTAATTTGTTAATATGATGTATTTTACATTTTAATATGAAAATATTCCAACATTATTATTATTATTATTATTATTATTATTATTATTATTATTATTATT
>JAHWFO010008291.1:1125859-1146930 GCA_023313115.1 Rhysida immarginata
TTATTATTATTATTATTATTATTATTATTATTATTATTATTATTATTCTAAAATTATATTTCCACTCTTCGAGCATTCAGAAGCTTGGAAGTACATGCACTGTATTATCTAATGTGGTTGGGCACAAATAAATAATAGGGTCGCTCAAATGAAAGTGGGTCTGTTTGACACGGTTTAATGGTATCAATGTGGTAAGTATATAGAATAAAGAGTGATACACACAGAATAAAATGCCTATACACAGTTGCCTTGAAGGTTGATACAGGTGTTCAGCGGTCCACAAGATGATTAATACCCTGGGTGAATATCCAGGATTGGGTATGGAAGTATTCTTCAATGGCGACCCGGACCTCATCATTGTCTGCGAATTGTCGTCCTTTCAGGGCTTTCTTGAGAGGACCAATGACAAGGTAGTCGCAAGTTGAGAGGTCGGGGCTATACGGGGGATGTTCGAGGACTTTCCATCGAAATCGCTGCAACAAATATTTGCATGCAGTAGCCATATGAGGACGGCAATGTCGTTCAAAAGAATGAACCCTTTGAACAACATGACACATCAACGATTCGTAATTGCTGTTTTCAGTTTGTGTATGGCTGGTTGACTGCGTTTGGAGGCATTCATGAACCGAACGATTGTTGGTGACCTTCCTTCCACGATGTCACACAGGCATGTTCCGACGATACTGCCTGTCTTCCTGCCCCTCAGAGCCCTCTCTCGGCGCATACGCAGCATTCTACCTCTTCAACCGACGGCACAGTCACACTTTCATTTGGGTGAGCCTTATATTTGCATTAATGCAAGTAATAGGAATGGGTGTTGTGATGGGGAGGTAAGTAAATAAGTTAACAGAAACAAGATAAATGGTATGATGCGTGTTTCATCGCTACAGGCCTGCTTTTGTCAAGTTCCAAGGTACTGGAGAATAGAATCCTCAGCAGATTTGAAGATCAACATATTGCCACCAATTTAGAGCAAGCAGGACAATTCAGTTTCCATATCAACCATTCCCGCCAGATGCAAGTGGAGCTCGTTGAAGACTTCAATAACCCACTCAACCAATCTGTGTACGCAGATCTTTCTACAGTAAGTTCCAATAAAGTTAGACCGTTTAGTTTGTTGAAGACAACATAGAGGAACAACACAACGAACACTTAGCTTGAAGTTAAATTTATTTCCCATTTGAAATAAATTTGATTATTTTACATCGTATGAACTGCAAAACACATGCAATAACTTCTTCCGATAAATAAAAAAATATTACTCTGATTAAACAAAGCGTCACATCCTCCATGAATTATAAACCACCGAGATAGCGGTACCAGAAGTCATAGACCACTCAGTGTCTAATTTTTAGTAGAATCACCCTTAGCTTATATTACAGCATGGTTGCAATAATCTTCTTGCATTCTTCTAGTGATATCTGAGTCCATATTTCAAGCACAGCCTGTTTCAATCCTTCTATGGTTCGAGGGCGCCATTTTAGAAGTTTTGGCTTCACTTGCTTCATAGATTTTCTATGGGTGACATATCAGGGCTATTGGCTGGCCAAGGCAGAAATTCCATCACATGATTGATGAACCACTGCTTTGTTTTTCGGGTGCTTTTTAAGGTAGGGAGCCTTTGTGTCACGGAATTCGAATGACATCGAGAATTCCGATGATGTCGTCCATCGATACTGAACCCGTATCTTCCATCGAACGAAACCGGAAGGTGGACGACGAAACCAAGGACGTCAACGTGAGGAACACGGAGGAAGAGCCAATCAGCGAGAGCTGCGGGAGATTTGTCGTGAGAGATGGAAAGACAACCATCGTGGCAGTCGTACTAATGGAGCGAGCAGAGCTGGATCGACGGAAGGCGCTTAGAGAAGGGAGAAGGCAGCTCAGCCTAGCAGATCGCTTCTGACGATGCGGAGAAGAAGGGAAGGCAACGGAGAAAGAATTCCAACACAGTTAGCTTCCTGGCCTTCGACGACAAAGAGCGAGGCGATAGCGGCGTCGAACGAGAGAGCCCCTGCCAATCGTAAGTTGCCAGTTTGGCAAGATGTCAGCCAAAGCGAGAGCGAGCCAAATCCTGCCAGTTCTGCGAGTACTTCACGTTTACCGGCTTGGACATTGGAACACAGAAAGCTTGTACTGGTAAGCGGCCACTTTCAATTAGGCCTTAGTATTCAGTTAGCGAAACGATGTTTTCCGGAGCGTGGATACAGTGAGCTACGAGTTCATTCGAGGATACAAGGGCTATGGCCTTTCGGTATAGAAGCTTACCTTGACCAGTTTCTCGGCTTCACCTTAATAAATAATTGCGTTCCGGGCAATTGGTGAAATTTGCTGTGCGTGTGCCCCGTCCTTATTAGCACCGAAGTTAGTTAAGGAAATTTAAGGGTTTTTTATATTGTGAGCTGTATCGGCTAATGCTTTATCTTTTTTGTGCTTCAGCTCCCGAGTGGTATAATAATCAACGTTCACACACCTGTTCATCTGGTATAGTGTTCATAGTGTTCATAGTGTATCAGTGAATTTTATTTATGTGTTCTTCAATGTCAGTGTTCAACCAAGGGTGCTTTTATGCATGACGGAGTTTGGGATGACAAGTTATGTGATTATGCTTGACAGAGTTTGGGATGACTCAATAAAAGTAATTTCAAAGTGTGATATGTTCAAAGCATTTAGGTGAAATATATTCCTTTTTGTGTTACTATTCCATTAAGGACCCTGACTTTATAAGCTAATCAATACTAAGCTATGCTATGTATATCGAACTCTTGAGTCGTTAATTTAAAGTGAGAGACAGTTTGTCGAAATTTTGGAAAGTCTTATAGGACTATTTAGGTGAAATATATTCCTTTTTGTGTTATTATTTCATTAAGGACCCTGACTTTATAAGTTATCTAAACAATACTAAATTATGCTATGTATACTGAACTCTTGTGTATTTAATTTAAACTGAGAGACAGTTTGTCGGAATTTTGGAAAGTCTTTTGGGACAGAACTTTGATTCATGATATTTGAAAAGAAAGTAGAGGTCACTATTTCATGTTGTTTGATTTCGTTCAAGTTGAGCGAACCTTTCGTCTATAAAGTGTTGTAATCTGTTTCTAATCTGTTACAGTATTATCTACCCATGATGTTTTACTATTGCTAAGACTTTATTAACAGATTTGTGAAATTTGGTGTTAGATCCATCTTTCACTTTAAGTAGTCTTACCGTTACGTTTATTTTTAAATGTTTTTCAATTGTCATTGTTACAATTAGTGTTAAGCTTAGGTTAAGTGTATCCATAGCTTAATTTCATGCCTAGTTGTATTTAAGCAAAGGTTCCAACTTGGCCTGACAACTTTTGTCTTTATTTTTGTTGTTATTCCTATTTAATAGACATTACTGTCAAGTTGTTGCAAAAGTTTTTTTCTAGATTTTTATTCCAACACAAAAACGATTGAACTTGAATGACAGATTCAGCTCATGCAGATGCCGGGCAATGATTGAAAAGTGAACCTTGAACTGTTCTGCGAGTTCCCTCGTTGTTACATTGTGATCTTCATCAATTGCTTGGCGTAGATCACCATCTGAAGTCATGATTGGCCGACAAGAGAGGTGCATCTTGAAGAGTGCTATCTCCGCGTCTGAACGGGCGATACCATTCTTCTATTGTACGTAGACTAACAGTATCATCACCTAAACATTGGCAAATGTTTCGGTGACATTGCGCAGCACTGATCTTTCCAGAACACTTGTAGAAGATTATTGCTCGAATATGCTGGCGTGAAAGGTCCATTTCAGACCGTTGATGGCACTCACAGATGTATATCAGAAAGTTGATTCTTGGATGTAATATAGCAAAGATATTCAGGAATCGAATGCAATAATTTGTTTGAAAACATATGAACACCCCCCTCGGAAAATGAGCCCTTCTTGGGCACGGGTTCTAGAACCGGAAGAAACTTTTGCAACAACCTGATATTTATTTGTTACGCCTTCTGTCATCGTGAATTCCTTTCCACTGCGCAATACTCATTTGCTGATTATTTACACGTGACACCTTGTCTTGTTTCAATGCACCTAATCGCAATCAGCTCGGAGCTTCTCAATGGGCGGAGCTTCTCAATGGGCGGTGCTATTCATGGCATGGGTTGGGTGCAATCGTTTCTGTGAACGGACATCTAAACGCAGAGCGTTACCAAGACATTCTGGACAATGCAACACTCCCATCTCTCTGGCAACACTTTAACAATGGCCCTTTTCTGTTTCAGCACGATAACACACCTTGCCATAAAGCAAGAGCTGTATGCACATGGTTTGATGAAAAGGGGGTTCGAGAACTTGACTGGCCTGCCCAGAGCCCCGATCTGAACCCCATTTAACATCTGTGGGACGTGTTGGAACGTCGATTGCGCGCTTGTGCGGAACGCCCGAAATCCGTGACCGAACTGTCCAAGACACTTATGTCAGAATGGCGAAAATTACCTGTCGAAACGTATCAAAAGAGAGTAGAAGCTGTGATAGGAGCAAAAAGTGGACCAACAAGATACTAAACTATGTATATTTTTGAGTGTTTCTATTAAAGTGATGAGTGTCTCATGAATTTTGATAGGGTAGTGTACATGCATGCATACATACATACGTAGCGTACTGTAACGCCTCTATATTTTTCGCATTACCCTACTCTACCTTCCTCAAAAATATATACCGGGTGGGCAAGAAATAACGTGAGGTGTTCAGAGCTCGCTAGCGGGAATTCTATTAGGCCAAATGCAGTATATTTTGGTGTATATACTTAGTGAAACATACAGTTTCGATTTCTGCAAAAAAAAAAAAATAGTACCAAAAGTCGCCATAGGGGGTGCTTATTTCAAGAAAACAATGAATACCTAATTGTCAAATGAACAAATACCGTACAAACCAACTTTAGTATCAACAATAAACAATGTTTTATTTTTAATTACAAATGTGTTTCAATATGACCACCAGTGTGCTGTTCCAATAGCTGCATGCGGTACACGACATTTTCTATGGCAGCTCGCAGCATATCTGCATTAATTAGTCTTATATGTAGCGTTATTTGATCCTTTAAGGTTGAGAGGTCATGAACATGTGCTTGATACTCACGGCTTTTCAAATATCCCCATAATCAAAAATCACAAGAGATTAGGCGACCTGGGTGGCCATACCATGGGAAATGCACGACTAATTATTCTGTTGTCTGAAAAACGTTCTCGTAAGATCTGCTGCACCTGACGTCCGATGTGCGGTGGCGCACCATCCTGCATAAAAATGGTAGAATCCAGACAACCCTTTTCCTGCAATCGTGGTATCACAAATTTCTTAAGCATATCGGCATACCTGGCAGAATTGACGGAACAAGTCACCGGTCCACGGGGACGGATTTCTTCAAAAAAGTACGGGCCGATGATGAAAGAAGCAGTAAAGCCGCACCATACTGTTAGTTTCGGTGAATGCATAGGAGTTGGCAGACACACTTGTGGATTTGATGCAGCCCAATTACGGCAGTTGTGGGTATTGATATCACCATTCAAAATAAAAATGTGCCTCATCACTCCATAAAATTTGCCATGGCCATGCATCATCCACTTCAACCATATGCATATTGACCATACGTGCTAAAAATCTCAACGAAAAGTCAGTTCGGGTACGTTCATCTCCAGGAAGAAATTGTTGAACAGGTGTGAGTTTATAGGGATAAAATGTCAATATCTTATGCAATATTTTCCTCACCGTCGAATATGGGATATCTGTTTGGCGTGCGATTGCGTGTGCACTGCTGGTACCCTGCAGAGTAGTCATCTCCTGTTTCACAACAGCAGTTGCAACTTCTTCAACGTGTTGCTGACTGATTCGTTTGCGTCCCCGGCCTGGTTGCACTCCTAGAGTTCCGGTAGATTCAAATCGTTCAATCATTTTCCGTAAGTTAGTTATGCTCATCGGTCCTCTTCGTAACGTTTTCAATCGCCGGAATTCACGAAAGGCAGCTCTTGCATTGTCGCTCTTCTGATAAAACAACTTGACTAATAACGCCCGGTCAGGCAGAGTAAGCGTCATCGTCAGGCCATTCGTTCGTGAATGATGGGAAATCCTCAGCCTTGCCTTTTATTGTCATGATTGCTCAACACGGAACGCGCTTATGCAAATGTATTCATTGTTTTCTTGAAATAAGCGCCCCCTATGGCGACTTTTGGTACTTTTTTTTTTTTGCAGAAATCGAAACTGCATGTTCCACTAAGTATATACACCAAAATGTACTGCATTTGGCCTAATAGAATTCCCGCTAGCGAGCTCTGAACACCTCACGTTATTTCTTGCCCACCCGGTATATATATTAGTTTGTGTGCATTTTGTTTTAAAAAAGGCTGAGAAAAATTTTAAATGGATTCAAAATAGTTTAACTCTTTATTGAACTGTTGTTTTTAAGAACATGATTTTGACAAAAGATTTTATTCTAAGGACGTAGGCGTTTAGAAGTTTAGAGAAAATCATCTGTCCGGATAGATTTTGGAATTATGTTGAAAACGAAAATTGTTAGGCAAAATTTGCAGCCCCTATAACGCCGTCCTGAAATGACCATAGCAGTTGAAAAGGACGTTAATACCAAACAAAACAAAAAATTGTTTGAAAAGAAAATATACAGGGTGAATACAAAATTCTGAACCCCCCTTTTATTTTTTGAACCGAAGCAGATATGTCAATTTTGATGAATCCAATGAATAGGAAGTTGTGGGTGGCCTATCCCATGGTGCACTTTTCATCATCCCAAATATGCAAATTAGGACACATTCAAAATTTATCTCAAAAACCGTAAAGGATAGAGAAAAAACCCAATTGCAAACTTGTTCAGCATAAAAAAACAAACAAAACAAAAAAAAATCATCCAAATCGGACCAACCTATCACCCACAATCACGCGGTGAACTGTTTGTAGCTTACAAACAGTCACACTGCACAAGGAAAACTGAATGTTGATATTTCTACCATGTAAAGCATGCAAATCAAAAAATTAACATAAATTACCATACTCACATTCACTTTCATGCGGAGAAGCAAATAAAAGGCATGTTTCAGCACACAGAAGACAGAACAATTCCAGGATGGCAAGCTACACTATTCCGGAAATGGTCAACATGATCGTCTGCTTCGGAGAGGCAAGGAGAAACCTACATGCTGCAGTTAGGTTGTATCGAGACAGATACCCTAACGAACGCCATCCATCTCGTCAAACAATGCGTCACATTATTCAAAGATTCGAGGCTACAGGGAATGTTAATGCAGAACGAGGACGACCAAGGGCACAAGGCGACGAGGATACAACAACAACCAGTTGCTGCAGATCCCCATACAAGCAGCAGAGCAATTGCTGCAGATAATGGGTGTCATCAGAGAACTGTTCTCAACATTCTACACGCACATCATTTTCACCCATACCATATTCATTGTCACCAGGACTTACTGCCATTGGATTATGTTGCTAGGGCCGCCTTCTGCAACTGGTTACTTACCTGCCTGGATGACAATCCAAACTTCATTCATGAAATGTTGTGGACAGATGAAGCCCAGTTCACCAGGGATGGAGTTATCAACAGGCACAACCATCATCATTGGGCAGACGAAAACCCACCATGTCTGCGAGAAGCAACTCATCAAGTGAACTGGAGAATCAATGTGTGATGTGGATTGTACAATGACACTGTGGTTGGACCGTATTTTTACGATGGAACACTGACTGCAGAACGCTACCGGGCTGAAATTCTCAACGTGGTAGTCACAGACTTCATTGACAATTTGCCATTGGCCTCGTATCAGCGCACGTGGTTTCAGCATGATGGAGCTCCTCCACATTACGGGTTGGTCGTTCGCGAGCGTCTAAGTGAGATGTTTGGACAACAATGGATTGGCCGAGGAGGACTAGTTCGTTGGCCACCCCGCTCCCCTGATTTTACACCATTGACTTTTTCTTGTGGGGATACCTGAAGGACAAAGTTTATGTTACGCAGCCCGCCTCACTGGAGGATCTGGTTCAACGAATCCAGAAAGCGTGCCGAGGAGTGACACCAGCCATGCTTGCCGATGTTTTGGCGTCAGTTAGGTTTCGTCCCAATTGTGTTATGGTGCCCACGGTCGTCACATCGTTGATTTTGTTGATTAACTTTTTTTTTAAACTGTTTGAAGTAACTTGTTTGTGCAGTGTGACTGTTTGTAAGCTACAAACAGTTCACCACGTGATCGTGGATGGTTGGTTGGTCCGATTTGGATGTTTTTTTTGTTTTGTTTTGTTTGTTTTTTTTATGCTGAACAAGTTTGCAATTGGGTATTTTACTCTATCCCTTACGGTTTTTGAGATAAATTTTGAATATGTCCTAATTTGCATATTTGGGATGATGAAAAGTGCACCATGGGATAGGCCACCCACAACTTCCTATTCATTGGATTCATGAAAATTGATATATCTGCTTGGGTTCAAAAATAAAAGGGGGGGCTCAGACTTTTGTATTCACCCTGTATAAGCGCTGAAAACACAGCCAATAAACCTGAAGAATTGGTTTTAAGTGTTAGAAATAAGCTTTACAGTTACTTAAAAATATTTAAAACACGAGAAAAAGCAACACCACTTAAAGGAAAAGAATTAGCATAAAGGAAGAAAATTAAACAATACATAACAATTAACATATCCATCACATTTCGCGCAAACTAAGGCTGGACGGACTTTAGTAAAATAAAGAATGAAACAGTATTGAATGCCAAGACGGCAATGATCCAAAATGACTCGGCAAGCTGACAAGCCAATTTTAAGTTCGCGGCCGTTCCTTTTCATTAGGCCTAAAAAGACGTCACGAATGTTTGGTGACCGCTATTGAAGGGAACATGGGAAGATTCTCGTACCTTTCAATCATCATTGCGACGACTGTCCAGCTTTTTTATTCGGAGATGTTTAAGAATAAAGTTTGGTGCTTGTTACAACCACTTTGATTTCCGAGATATTTACTCTTAAAATCAGGGTGTCCTTTGTGGGTACGCCCTGTATCAATCGAAAGTTCAATTTCCAATGATTCTTGTAGCGTTAAAAGGAAACCCTGTTAAAAAAGTTCTTAAGAAAACGTTCTAAATTTTCGTTATTTTGACGTCCGCGCTAAAGAAAACTGTTGCTATCTCAACTTTCTGAGCTCTATAAAGTTTCACTATAAATCAGAAATGGTTATGAAAAACCCTTTCTACCTGTACAAATTGTGAAGCCTTTCTCAATCGTCTTTCTCGTTGGCCTCGTGCAAATTGGCATTGATGGGGTGATGTTCGGCCGCATGTCCATGGAAGCTCTCGACGAACAGGTTTGCTGCTAGACCAACGCATTTTGAAAGACACGAAGTGATCCCTGTAACCGGGAACATGCGATGTACCTCTTCAGGATTCGACGGTTGCGATCAGTAAGGTTTTTGGGCCTACCACTTCGTCCTACTGCATTTTCACTTCTTCGACGTTTCAATTTTACATTTACATCAATTACAGATAATCTCGGCACCTGTAGCAAGGCGGATATTTCAGGAACTGACTTTCTACAGTAGTGGCATCCAATGACCATGCCATTTCGAAGTCATTGACGAATTCGAATGGAATGGCTGTAATAGAGAAATTAACCGATATTGTTTACGTATTTCATTCCTATTTCAATCAAGAATAAAGCTCACTCAATTCGCCAAATAGTGCATTCAGTTCGTTCAATCGTGTTTCGTTCAGTCATTTATCGCTGACTGCTTTAATTACAGCTCCTTTGAGTGTAAAACATAATTAAAAATAAATATTTTTTCCCCAAGTACGCTGACATGTATAAGTTATACGGTATAACTTATAATTGCTTTATTAAACAATTATTTAAGAGTAGATAGAAAAGAAACCTTAAAATCTGTAAGTAAAAGTCCAAAAAAAAACAAGATGCAAATCCGTAGAAATATTTAATCGTCATGAATGTACATTTCGCCTTCTAGGCTGCCTTCTTCAGCATATGAAGAAGATATAGAGTGCAGGTAATTTATACAGAGTTTAAGCCAATGAACGTAAAGAAAAAGGAAAACAAATAAATTACAATGTGACAATTACTGAGCTATATGAAATAAAATATCAAATTTTCAAAAACTACTGAGTTCAAAAATTTTTATTCAAATGTTAAAAGTAACTATAGATATTCGGATTTAGTTTATGACATGTTCGATATGCTTGCCATCAAAGGCTATGATGTCCCGCAGGCGAAGAGCAAAATTCTGCAAAACTCACTGTTGTCGAGACATCGATGCTTTTGATGACCTCCTGAATGGCTGTTTTGAGCTCAGCGATAGTTTAAGGGTTATTTGCGTAAACTTTATCTTTAATATTGCCCCACAAAAATGAGTCACAACGGTTGAGATCAAGAGAATATGGATGATATCATTTTCTAAAATTTTGACATATCGTTCAGCAGTCACCGATTATTCCGCGTTTTGACATTGCACACCAAACGATTACCCGTTTGGGGTGGAGAGATTTCTCGATCGCGAAATGGGGATTTTCAGTCCCCCAAATGCGGCAATTCTCCTTATTGACGTACCCATTCAAATGAAAGTGGACTTCGTCGCTAAACCAAACCATATTTACATCAAATCTCGACATGCCCTGCGTTCAACCGCCAAGTTTTAACTGAATCTCGCCAATTGTTCAAAAGTTATCAAGTTTTTTTAACATGATAATGTTTTAAGGCTGGACATCTATCTACAAAAAACGTGATGCGAAAAACGACACCAAAAAGTCTTACGGAAACAGTTTTCCATTGTTGATGCACGTTTAACCATTGTTGGCGCCGGCTTGAAGCACACGCCGGAACTGAAAAGACACGTGACCATTGTTGGTGAGCAACAGTTTTTATTAGCACACTAGCAGAGGTACCCGAGCACATCGGTTTGGGTCTGCACGTGATCAAAACGTTAATGAGATGGTGCGCGTGGAGGATGCACGTGAATGACGATTATTGAAAGGGCAGAACGGTCTCTAAATCAAAAGAATTTTATTATTCGTACGGAGCTTATTATTTATTACGATAACTTGAAAACGAATTAACTTTTTTACACTCTGTTTTCACCAAACCAGAGCACGAACAAGTACGAACAAATTTTATTTGTTCAAATAAATAAAGAATAACTTCACTCTCCATTTAACCTTTCAGTTCTTCAAGTTTATTTGTTCAAATTCTCTCTATACACTTGTTTACATAAATAGTAATTTACAATTTAGTTTTCATATTTATATATTTTTTCTAAAGTGTTTTAAAATGTTGGTTAATTCTATATAACCATGTATGATGCTATAACACGAAAATGTGCTCCATTTATCCGCTTTGGCGGTAAAACCATTCTTGTTTAAATCTTTACTACAGAGATATTATGAAATATATTAATGTGTGGCAACAGATAGCGCAACTATACTTCGTCCTCTTACCTAGCCATGTAATGGCCTACTGTTGGATGGAGTTCCAGCTCGCATCTCCCTCTTCCAGGAGACTAGCCGTATGGGATGAAAGGATGATGATGAAAATAGACAAACACACACATCCATGCCCTTGGCGGGATTCGAACCCGCAACTCGCTGGTTACGAGAGCGGCAAGACCTGCGCCTCAACGCTCTCGGCCACCGAGCTGGCTTGGCCTACTGTTTTGTTTTTAGCGTTTTGAATGAAGACTAATGAATCCTAGTGTATTGGAATAAACTCATTTCCATTACAATAAATATATTTTATATTTCACAATTTAATTCATAATTTATTATTTTGAAACATTTAGATCTTTTGATGGTTTTTGAAGTCTTCAACTTATCTATAATTTACGCCCTGGTTACATAATTTCTATGTACATTTACTCTGAAGTGCTTAATTTATTTCTACAAATTCCTTCCTCTTTATAGTTAAGAATAACTTTCCGGCTAAAAAGAGCGTTACGCGTAAATAATTCTAATTTTTCGTCATACAAAATGCACTCTTTTTATTATTTTAGATACTGCAAAAAGCTTACACGTGCCGTGTTTGTTGTCCCGCATTCGATTGTGACCACAGACGCGAGTAAGGAGAGGAACCTTCAGTATAGACACTGTGTTTACTCGACATTTCGAGAGACTCGATACTCGTGCTTATATTTCATACATCAGTTATTCTAAGCCCTTATTCAGTATTACCGATGTACATGATTCTGTAGACTCGTCCATTGATAAATAAATAAAAGGTTTATGTACTATATAAAATATTTATTTATTTGTTGCATCTAAAAACATTATCATGATTCAATGTTTCGGATTGCAGATTCGAAATTAAGTCATTTTTTTCATATAGTTCAATAATTGTTACCTGTGTGACAATAAAACAGGGAACCAGTAAAATTACAGAGCCAATCAAAATAAAGAAAAATAAAAGAAACAAAAATAGAAAGGAAAAATATAATAATAAAATTACAAAATTACTTCAAAAATGTTAATAATCAGGCCCATGGTGATTAATCCAATGACCCTCTATCATGAGTTCGTTTGGTAATCTTCCAGCAATTTCTAAAGATTCAAGGAAATTAAGCATTTAGAAGTTATGCGGGCAGGAAATATGACCAATGTCGAGAATCGTTTGGTTTGTTTGGTATTAACATCCTTTTCAACTGCCATGGTCATTTCAGGACGGCCTTATAGGGGTCGCAAATTTTGCCTCGCAAGGGTTCTTTAACGTGCAGCCGGCAAACAACTACACGAGACATATGGCTTTATTTCCCTTCCGAAGGAAGTGCGGGATCTCAGGATTTTCTCCCTGAAAAAATCCTCGTCGTCCTCGGCCGGGGTCAAACCCGCGTCCTCGGGCATCAGAGGCGATCACGCAACCACCGAGCCACCGAGACCGATTTGTCGAGAATGTGCTGTGCGAAATTGAAAAGTCAGATCTACAATGTTTGATGCAAGGGAAATGCTCTTTAGTTCTTGTCTTAAAGTTTATTGAGCGGTGTTAAAGACAAAATCCCATCTTACGACCAATCCGGAATTTATTAACTAAAATGCAATTCCTATAACCTCAGCGATTTAGGCCGAAGTAAAAGAAAAATTAAGACAAGAATTAAAGACCATTTCGTTTGCATCAAAATCCTGACTCTTCAAGTTTCGCACAGCACATAATGAGAGTGGTTATAAATTCTACCCGGATATCTTCCAAATCCTTCATTTCGCAATGATCCAAAAATGCTTAATTTCCTTGAATCTTTAGAAATTTCCCAAACGAACTCATGAATTCTGATAGAGGACCACTCGACTTATCATCATGGACCTCTTAGATAAATTTATGACCTCTGTTTTTGTATCTCTTTTATTTTTCTCTAATTTGATTGACTCTGTAATTTTACTGGTTTCCTGTTTTTATTGTCATAATTCATGAGGTGAAGTCAGTAAGTAAGTTACAAATGGATATAGAAACGAAACAAACAAGAGTATTGACTTAAAAACTACTTTTATTTCTCCGCATAATTTTCCTGTACAATGAGGCACTTATTCCATCGTTTCACAAGCTCCTCAAAACCAGCAGCATAAAATTCTTTGGGCTGCTGTCTGAACCAGACGGTAACTTCTCTTTCTACAACTTGAAGCTGAACAAATGCAAGTCGCTTGGAGCAAGGTAAGGGCTATACGAAGGTTGCTCGAAAACTTCCAGTTAAACTTTCGCAGCATCTAGGTTGTCTTGCTTGCAATATGAGGACGCGCGTTATCATACAATAAGAACACGCCTTTGATAAAGAGCTGTTGTCGCTTCCGTCGAATGTCATTATAAAGCTTCATGAGGATGTTACATTAAGAGTTGGCATTTAAAGTTTACTCTCGCTGTCGGAATGTGATAAGCAACATGCCCTAGTGATCCCACATCACTTTCCCGGCGATGAAGCTGTACAAAGGGAATTCACCGCCTGGTTCAGACAGTAGCCCAAAGAATTTTATGCTGATGGTTTTGAGATGTTTATGAAATGACGGGACAAGTGCCTTTGTACGAGAGAGATTATACGGAGAAATAAAAGTAGTTTTCACATCAATTCTCTCATTTATTTCATTTTTCTATACATTTGTATCTTACTTATGACTTCCCCTCATAATTGGTTTACTTTTTCTTTTCGGTCATTTGCTTTAAATCTGTATAAATTACCTGCGCTGTCTGTATCTTCTTCACATGACGATTAAAATTTTCCTGTGGATTTGCGTTTTGTTTTTCTGGACTTTTACTTAACTTTAAACAATTATTTTTTCCCTATAAGACAATAACTTTCCATACTTCTATTTCCGGATATTCATCTTTCTTCTGTAAAACAAATTGTACTGCAACTTTAGCCTGTTCCCATATTTCATGATTATTCTGAGAGATGTCGATGCCTTGAAAAAGTTCGTTCAAATAACTGGTTGAGAAAAAAATAAAAATATTTCATTTTGAATCCCTTATTAATTTTAGCTATCCGAAAAACTGAACATTGATGTACCTGATATAATTATAATGTTATTTTACTAAATGATACGTAAGACACACTCAACCTTCATTGGCTGTACTATAAACGGTTTGGTAACACTTAATCACCCGACAGTTAATCACCCGACGGTTAAACACCGACATTTAATCACGTCGACATTTAATCACTTGCCATTTAATCACCGGACCATAATCACGTGATTGTTTAACCACCAAAAAATACGTGATTTTTGATTGGCACATTCTGGTACTACGCCAGTTTTTTCTTTTATTGTACAGACTAATTTTTGACGCGACTTTTTAGCCAATTAAAAGTTTATCATGTGACGCAGATTTACACGTTGTCAGTTTCATTTAAACGTTCAAGCTGTTAATGTATGACCGCATTTAAACAGTTATAATGAGTGAGAGGATTGTAACGTTTGGAAAAATTTTGAAAGACAAACTGTGTGTATTACACAAGCAACATGAATTTGTGAAATATCCAGACTACGTCCACGGGAACGTTCAGTGGCGTTGCAAACTTTACCAGAAATATAAATGTAAGACCCGTATAACAACAAAGAACGATGAAATCCTAAGTGATTACAATCCTGAACACAATCATGATGGCAACAAAGAATCAATTTTAGCACGGCAAGCTGTTGCTACGATGAAAGACAAGATGGGAGAATCAATTTCTGATTTGATTCACGTTTTTGATGAAGTTTACAAGTTCTATCAAATTATACATCACATACTCATCACATAATAAGACTTCTTTTCTTCACATCACATTCATCATTTTGCATTTTTTGATCACAATGCCCTGGTGATTAAACAATCACGTGATTATATGTCCGGTGATTAAATGGCAAGTGATTAAATGTCGACGTGATTAAATGTCGGTGTTTAACCGTCGGATGGTGAACTGTCGGGTGATTAAGTGTCCGTACGCCCTATAAACTATTGATAAACCGTTTACCTTCTGTATACTTGGCTGACAATATCCATATCGGCTGGTTTACTGGAATTTAATTTTTCAATAATTGCTTGAAGAGCATTTATCCTTATCCGTTTTCCAATGGGATTAAACTTCTACAAAAATAAAACAATGGTCAAGTTAAAATCTATCATCTAATTTAGTTTTGGCGGTGTCTAATAAAAGAAAAAATAAAAATTGACGTTAGATCTTATTTTGGGTCGTACAGTGCCGAAAATAATCTTGCAGTCTAATTCTTCTGCAATAAATTTATTTCATTAGGATTTCTGTGCGAGTCTGTTCTACGTTCAGTTAAATATTCATTTGCCTTTTCTAAATATTTTAATAACCCCCAAGCAATATAATAGTAGACTGTTGCATATGTTTTCTTAAAATATTAATTTTTAATAAAATATTACACCTAGTAACAAAGACACCTAGTATTATTTTGAAATCAAAAAATTTGCTAAGTTGTTTGTATTATGGTCCTTATGCGAATCATTAAAAATTAAGAACAGGGCTCATAAATCTTTTCCAAGTGTTTTCTCTCCGTTTCACTATGTAAGGGAAAATGATACTTTTAAACTCAATGTGGGAAGTTCTTTATTAAAAATTTGCCAGTTAAAGCCTAAAACTGAGCAGTGACGAAAAATTAGTGACTGCCAACAAGCTCTTTGCTGCACTATTAACGATCAAATTTACGCCAATATTTTAATATGCTTATAGATTGTATAAAAAATAAACTATCTAAAATTATTATTCTGAAGCCTGCCCTTTTACCTTTCGTATTAGCACAAGTATCAATATTTAGTTTACCCTGCATGTCACTATGTCAATATTTAAAAAAAACTAACAGCCTTGACCCCGCTTATCCTTATTTTGTTTCGCTAATAGCAGGGACTTTCAATCTACAAAGATTAAAAGACCTTACGTAGATTAAAAGACCCTGCTAATAGTTATGTAAACAAAGCCTAGCTGTCGCCGCCCGTTTGCGACGCGCCTTTTGCACCTCCCTTTAAGACTTCCTTGAAAGTGACATTCCAAAATTTAGAATAAAAACGAGTTTTAAAATTATTTAATATTTAGTGACTTTTAAATTTTTTAATTGCTTTTGTATGAAAAAGTAGCCTCATTCAACACCAATACAGCGGGATTTCACCGAAGTTTATTAGGAGCTCTCTGCGGCTGCTCATAAGGAAATTACCTATGAAATTACGCTCTCATTGGACAAACTTTTTATTATCAAAGCCCAAATTATCAAAGAATTTTAGGCTACTATTTTTAATAAGCTACCAAGATGAACTTGATGAAACCAAGTTGTAAGAGCTATCATCAGGATCACTCCCATATCATACTCTTAGCTTTTTGTTTTCTTCCTCATTAAAATTCTAAAGAATTACCGGTACTAAAAGCACAGTGGAAATAATAAACAGTCGCCTCACTCAACACCACCGAAAAGATAGCCTGCGCACGGAAACGTCATACATTGTTAAAACGTCATAAGTAGTCATTCCGAGGCTAACGAGAAAGACAGGCTCCGGCACTGAAAAGTCACCTGACCAAGATAGGTCTATTAATAAAGAAAGTTACATTGTTTATAGACCTATCTTGGTCATGTGACTTTTCAGTGCTGGAGCCTGTATTTCTCGTTAGCCTCGTAGTCATTCCAAAGCCAGCTAGATAAACAGGTCCTGACGCGGAAAAGTCACCTGACCATCTTACTCTGAGTAACAATGTAACTTTCATCGTTTCCATCTTGGATTTTAACAATCAGTATTTTTTCGTTTGTTGAAAACAATGAAGGTTACATTGTTGTTTGGATTAAGATAGTCAGGTGACAAGTGGTTAATGACAAGAAAAGCTCGATGGCGGCGCACAGTAGCACTGAGAGCACATTATAGGAAATTTGCTATGATTTCTGCTTGTGCACCACGATCTGGATCGTGATTCTTACATGATGTTAAACGAAGTGAGCGTCTATTTTTGAAGAGTTCTGACCACTGCATTCTAGTCCGTGCTTTCCACCTAAGTATCCGCCGGAGGCCACCACTAATTCCCATACAGATTACTTATTACACAGATAGGACAAATGATGACATCCTATGGAGAAAAATGGAAACCGGTCACGTGATTGTGTCCCACTATCGCCAAGTGCGCTACAATCGGTGACCTATACTAGATTATAATATTTAAGGGAAAAAAAACACGAATCATGCACTTTCCATCACATAAAAAAATTTATATATAGTCTATCTACCCTTATTTTGCGCGAAATGTGCTGGACATTTCAATTGTTATGCATTGTTTAATTTTTGTTGTAATTAAACAACTGGATGGACTATAACATATCCTTTTGGAAATTCACATACAGAATTCCTTATTAGGGGCTTTAGCAAAAAGCTACTTATAAGAATGCGCCCTTGGTCTGTACGTTTATCCGGCCGTCCGGATAACTTGAAAACGATAACTTGAAAACGGACTAATTTTTTCAAATTTTGTTTTCAGAAATATGACCATCAACTTTTCAGAATTTTTCGTGGATCCCTTCAAGTCGAATTCACGTGCTAAAACAGTGACTGTAAAGAATACCAGGATAATGGCATGTCATAATCGATTTGTCAAGAATAAATATATTATTACTTTCTGTTCATCTTTTAGGCATTATTGACATTGGCACGCGCACGTGAAATCACTTTGTCGGCGCACGATTGTTCAAGTGCACATAAATTATATCAAGAAGTAGGGGAAGAATGGAGCTAGTTATTGGTTTTATTTTGTCCGTCCGTCCCCTTCATAATTTCTACAATTTTTGAGGTAGAAGGTTGAAATTCGAAATGTACCTTACTATGGGCATGTCCACCTTCAGTATTTAGTCTGATTTTGATTGGTACACTGGGGGTCGGAATTACGGGGGTGGGATTCAGAGAGGACAAAAGATCTATGTGCTATACACGGTGAGATATTTATCTTGAGACAACTGAATATCTCCGAAACTAAGCATTGTACGAAAAAATGTCCAAAATCAAAAGTGAATTATTTCGAGGAAAAATTAATTAGTTAAAAAATTACCCCCCCCCCTTGTGAGGGGGGCTGGGGGGAGGAGGTAAATTTGAAATCTTAAATAGGAACGCCTATTTTTAATGGTATTTTCAGATTGTACACAATATTCATAAAGTGTTTTATTCTTGGTGTTTTTTCAATTGATCCAACCGTTTAGGAGATAGAGGCCCTGAAAGTGTGGAACTTTTAAAGTTTTGAACCCAATTTTATCGATGAAGACAAAGAGATAAAGAGTGGGTCTTACAGATATTCCTATTCTACTTTTTAATGGTCTTTAAGAATCCGAAGTCAGAATTTCAAAAATTCAATATTTTTCAATACGCACACATAAACCCTGTCTCCATAGGACTGCTGCCCCCAAAAGTTTACTTGTGCACTAAAAAAATTTTGACTTCGGCATCATATGGCATATGATATGTCATTCCATCAGAAATGCTGAGAAAGGAAAGTGTACGAAGGAGTACGATAGACAATGGACTCAATCAAAGTTCCAGGCAAGTGCTCAAGGTTTAAAAAAAGGAGATTTTTCATGTTCTCGCTTCAGTGACTCAGCCAAGGCGAAGGAAAGGATTTCATCATATTGTAAAGATACTAGCTTTGTTACATCTTATACAAACTATGTTCGAGAAAATCAATTTTTTGATTAAAAAACTTGGAGGGAGGTAAAGAGTGCAGATAAAGGGATAAAAATAGATGACCGCATGGTCTGATACTTGCATTTCCCTACTTGGGGGGGGGGGTAATTTCATATTAATAAATGTATAAATGTATTTCTGCTTCAATGCTAAATCTCCTCCTTGGAATGTTTACAAGATTTTATTAAACATCAAAATACACGTGAGAGACACCGCACCTGGCGGTTTGAGAGACACGTGAGGCTTTGTAACAATCGATGACATCAAAACAATGAGCCATGCAGTTTCCACTACTTTAACATTGATTGTCCACTACTTTTATACTCTATCCAACGAAAGTTGGAGTAGGCGTATCCAGTTAAACTTCCTATTTCAATTGTTAGACATTGTTGATTCTACTTTGGAAACAAAGTCTAACAATTGAAATAGGAAGTTTAACTGGGCACGTCCACTCCAACTTTCGTTGGACAGAGTATAGAAGGGACAATCTGTGTAATAAGTAATCTGTGGTTTACACTAAGCTAATCGAAGTGTTCAGGGATTTTTTTTATTTTTTAAGATGAGAATTATTTAAAGCTATTTTACCCTTTATTTATCTGTTTAAGAACATTTGGATTGAAAAATGGAAAGTAGAATTAATCAAGAGTAATGATATGATATTTTCCATGTAAAACAATTATGCGAGTGGAATGTACTTAAGATTGATGAAACGTAAAATTTAACTACTCGGATGTAAAACTCACGACGACTTCTTGTAGATCCCAAATTTTCCGAATAAATTTTCCTTTCCGAATGATAAAGATAGATAAAATGATAACATAAATTTATTTCTTTTATATTAATTAATGTACGACAATAATTCCGTATATTTATTAATATAAAAAATGGTTTATTTCAAGCTAACATTTCATGTGTGAAAAATAAATAAAATATGATGTAACTTCTTTTAAAAATTAAAAATTTATGATGAGCTTTAAATATGAGAAGTTTTTATATATTTCTTATTTTTTACTTCCTTTACACTTCAGAGTGTGATTTGTAAATTTGATAATATAATATGATCTAATTTTACAAACAAGTTAGCCTTTAATTCAGCAAAAAATGTACAATTCATTGGGAAAGAACTTTATTCCCGAATCAGTTCTACAATTGTATGCCCAATTCCAGAGACGTGAAGATCGTAACCGTGGTTTAAAAAAAAAACTGCCCACATTCTTGAATAAAGTCACAGAACTTTTCAGATGGCACTTTCAACTTGCTAAATCTTTTTTTGAATAGGGAGAAATATCAAAACATAAACATTGAATATCCGCCATCTTTTGAGGGCATCGAGACCCATGGTTGCCATGGCTCTGAACTTATCCCATTGTTATACAATACATCCAAACACGCAACAACTCGTTACCATCGTTATACAATAACAAGTTGGACAAAAACGGCGCACTTCGATGAGTAGCAGTATAGGATTGCCTTCCTCTTGCCCTCAAAAAATGGCAGATATGCTATTGTAGGCGAAGACATTTTCCCCTATTGTAGGCTTTAAATTCCAGCAGTAGTTTCTCAACACTGTCAAATGAAGGCGTTGATATTTCCATTTCATCACATTCTGGGCAAACATGTTTAAATTATTAATGAAAACAGGAAAGAAAGTTCCATAGCCTGAACTTGAACCAGGAACCTTTAGCTATTCGTGCTGACGCCCTAACCAATGAAGCCACTGTGGACATGGAAGCATTACATATACTTTGGGCTGTTTAGAGCAGTTACGTATTGTCATCAATAACACAGGCGAACGATGAAAAAATTTTTTGAATGTACGAGGGGCGTTTAAATTTGACCTGGACTTTATTTTTTATAAAATCAGGAAACTAAAACACACACACACACACACACACACACACACACACACACACACACACAC